>JAECUM010003639.1:0-87621 GCA_016617855.1 Megalonaias nervosa | reverse complement strand
ATTTTTGTTACCTTCAAATGACAATGATGCCAGGATCTATTACTACCCTGTGGGGCATGTCCCCCTTGGTAATAGTTTAGAAACCACTGAGATAAATCACACCTTATAACCATATATACCCTTACTGGACATAAAGAAAGAAATTTACACATAAAACTCTCTTTGACATTAGGACAAAATCTCTACCCCCTGGGACTTAGCCCCTGGCTCATAAGTTTCAAACCGACTGAGATCCTCACCCTAGAACCTTACAGAAACTTACTGGGCATGAACAAACAAATGTATACTTTGTCCCCAGAGTCTATCATTAAACACCAAAGGACTTAATCCACTGTTTCACAGTTTGAGAACTGTTGAGATACCTACCTTATAACCATGCACAAACTTGCTGGGTATGAAAAGACATGCATATACACAATTGGCATTTGCCCCTGGGGCATGCCTTACCCGCAGGAGGCTACAAACTTCAGTGTGGAGGTCAAAACAGGGAAGTGTAATAATATGTGTTTTTGCAAAGAAAGAATACTTAGTTTCATGCTGATTTTGTCTTCCTTTCATAATCATTCATCCCAAATATGAAAAAAGCCATCAATGGATTTAAGTAATACAAGCCAATAAAAACAACCTGAATGCATATTTTCTACAACTGTGACCCTGATGCCAAGATCAAAGGAGCAAGCATGCATGTCTCTGAATGAACTGTCTCAGCTTTATAATGATTCATGCCAAATATTATGAGAATCTTTCAAATAAACAACATAAAAGATATTTTAAAAATCCTTATGCACATTTTCTGATTCTGACGTTGACCCCTAGGTAAATGGGTTAAGTAGGTATGTCACAGAATGAATTGTCTAAGGTTTAAATTGATTAATCCCAATTATGAAGAAAATTTATCCAGGAGTTTAGGAAATATAAGCAAATGATAAACTTTAAGCAAAATCTTAACTCCTGTTGCCAGTGGAAAGTGACTGCTACCAGTTTGTCTCTTTACTGATTGGCTGCGATCGTGGGAAAACTGTTTTAACCCCGCCTTCAGGAATTTTTGTTTTCATTGAACATTTTTTGGCCGCCATTTTTTGATTCGACTCGCGAAAGGGAATTGGGAAAAAAATGGTCTCGTCTGTTTCAATATTGCCAATTTACCCCCACAGGGGTTTGTTATGTCATGTATAACATATCATAATATGAAAAATGGCAAAACTCCCAAGACAAGAACAATAACAACAAGTAAAACTACCGGTATTGCTCAGATGGTAACGAGGGTGAGGGTGGGGATGAATGGGCGGTATATCTGTAGCATGGAATCCACCCTATATACAAGCTTGGTTTAAATGTGAACTTACTGAAGTAAACAAACTCACCTTTGTTCACAGAAGAATGTAGACATAAACCGACCTCCCCAACTGACAGAACTTCATCCAACCACAACATATTTACGCGGTAAATATGTGATGCAAGTCCGACTTTAAATGAAATTTGTTTACGTCTTCTGTACAATCCAATGTTCCAAATCAAATGCTGCAAATATCCGGTCACAAATACATTACAGTAAATATGTGCATTTCTGCATCCAGTAATCTTTCTTCACAAAAATATCGCAACAATGTAATGCTTAGTCGTCATTGGAATCTCAACATAAACACTGTCACTGTGTTGTGTAAGCGAACTCAAACCGGTAATGTGCGCCGTATCAAACAATGTGACATCACACGCATTGGACAATTTCTGTTGACAAATGTTTTGCCTTCTGCAAAATGTTCTGTTTACTTCGATGGACGATTATTCTTTGATTTATAGTTATCAAAAATGTATAATATACTTTTGCTATTTCAACTTTGTTTGGGACTATTTTCTACGCACAGCAAATGAAAGGTACAGCGTCTGTCAGAATGAACGAAATCATTCGTTCTTCTTTCTATCTAAATAATTTCTATTGAAATAAAACTATGGGATAAAAAGAATCTCAAATGGGTAACGATTTAATATTAAATTTATGAAACTCGTTAAATAATGTCCAGCTTTTGCGAGCCTTGGCGAGCAAAAACTGGACATTATTCAACTCGTTTCATAAATTCAATATTGAATCGTTACCCATTTGAGATCCTCTATATCTTTCCATTCCAGGAAATCAGTAGTAGCTGGAGAGATGAGACAAAAAATTTATATATGCAGTTAAATCCTCCTACTTTCATAATATATTTTAGAATGTATTTGCATGTAAATGTGCTTACTTGTAAATTGTTATTTTTATGAAACTTGCATGAAGATTATATATATATATATATATATATATATATATATATATATATATATATATATATATATATATATATATGGAGAGGGGGGAGGGCCTCATGTGAGATTAGTTGTATTTAACTGAATTACCTTCTTTAAACATTATTATTATTATTATTATTATTATTAAGCAGGTTCAATTTTAAATGACTGGATAAAATATTCCCATTCATGTCCTCAAATTAAAGAAAGACTCAAACTGAAGTCAAATAATCAATAAGAACTATTATACAATGGATGTCTACCATTATTTACTGGCTAAGACAATGTTTTACTGTACTTGGAATACTTGTGAATACATTTTTTTATGTCATTGTATGTGTGTATGTGCATGCATGTGTGTGTGTGTGTGTGTGTGTGTGTGTGTGTGTACTCGGATTTACTGCGTTGTGGACACCGATCCAAAGAATAGACCTTCGTTATCGACACATTTTACATTGTGGACACCGAAAGTTGGTGTCCACAAGGTACACACTGGTAAAGTATTATTCTTATTCATGTAGATGATGGTAGTAGCAAAAGTACAAACCGACGTTGTGAACCATTTGCCGCCATTAGTGTGTATATTTCCACGTTCCCACTCAGCAGCCAGTGTGTGTGAACTCACTGCACATACACATATTGCAGTTCGCACATGTCAGTGCCATTGGATACCACGATCGCTCTCTTCCTATTGGGTATTCTCGCCTCGCGCGTTAGCAAGAATCAAATATCATATCTGCAGTAGCAGATGGGGAGAAATGTTTAAAGATTCAAAAAGGTAAAAATCAGTTTTTAATAACATGTATAGAATTAGCTGCAAGAGTCTACTGTGTCTTTCAAGTTTTATAGCTGAGTGTAAATTTTGCACTAAAAAAAGGGAATAACTAACAGTGCTGTCCAGTGTTTTTCGTAAGTCTTAGAACATAAAACAGAACAAAACAATGTTGAGAATACATTGTTTCATTTCAGAACAATGACTACTCTCTTCATTTTAATAAATGTATAATTCTAAGTATAATTTGCAATCACTTGTAAACACGTTTATTACTTCTAACAATGATGAATAATGTTTAAGAAAAGTATTCTGAAGTTCTCGTAAAAAAAAAATTGAACGTTGAATGTTCCAAAATCCTTGGCATCTATTTTAAAAGTAGTTACAGCATCAATGACAAAATAAACTTTTGTCAGTATGTTAGTTATGATCAAATCCTACTGCACAATAATGTACGCTTAAGTGACACTATGTGAAAAATAAAGAATATATATATATATATATATATATATATATATATATATATACGCTCGTTGCAATTTGTCTCCTAAGGTGAGATTACTATACTTTGATAATGGCCTAGATGCGACATATTGCCTGTACAGTAGCCTTGCACAGAAGCTTTTCAGGCTTAACATTTCGCAGATATCGTGTTTCGTATAAATAAACACTTGCATATGTCTTTGTCGTTAATATGTGAATAACGGTAAAAATCAGAGCAGCTGAAAACATACTTTAACGGTACTGTCTGGTTCAGACAAATTATTATGATAAATAAAGTATAAGCTACAAGAAAATACTCTAACTAGAGAAGTACAAAAGACTCAAACAAAAACGTCATTTAATACGTAAATAATTTCACGATATTTTGGGTACTATCTTCTAAGAGTTATTATATTCATGACCAAATAGGCGTAGATACACGATTATTGATACATTTAAGGCAATTATTCAAATTGTCGTTGTATGATATATGTACCCACGTCGTCGTATTTAAATTTCAAGGTTTCCTTCTAGTATTTGATAGGTTGCAAATACTTTCATTTTTTTAATTAGTCTTACTCTGCAGAATTGTTTTCATTAAGTTACAAAATTCTTCACTGTATTCAGTGCTTAAAAACTCCGATAGCCCGACGCCCGAGGCCCCTCTTAATTTTAGTTCGTGGTCATCCTGTATCCAAAGTGAGGTGCCCGTCGGGCTTTTCGAAAAAAAAAAGAAAAGAAAATGTTGCCTGAGGAAACTTTGATTGCGGTGATGAAATGAGTAGATGTACTTTCAAGATGTTGACATACATGCAGTAATCTAAATTAGATTACCACTGTCCTAAGTGAAATTGAAATCTGTTTGTATTCCCAAACCCCGACACAGTCGTGTTTCGAGGAAACACAATCTTCAGTAATCTTAAAAAAAAAAATACACGCACCAAACCCCCCCCCCCAACAAAAAAAAAAAAACGATATATGCCCGTTACGTGTTGTATGTATAAACAGTAATTTATAATGACTGGAACTGATACAAAACTATCTCTTGGGCAGTTTAAATAGCGACAATTAATGGAAAATAGGTCAGGTATAAAATAAGTTTCACATTAACTGGCTGACAGTAGCTAGTGAGATGCGTTGAAGGTTTTAGTCGGTGAACCCATTGCGCTATTTTGCATAGGAAGATGAGGAAGTGGAATAACCCATTATAGGTACATGAAAGAGATGATTGATGCGTGTACAAGTACAAACGTTAATACATATTACTGCCTTGAATGAGAATGTTTATGCCGCTATGTATTATATTGTTACAAGTTTGTGAACAGCGGCAACGTTTCTTTGAAGTCGGACTTTGCTGCATATATAGAACGCAAAGCATTAATCATTTCAGTTATCAGAATAGTGTTCAAGTGCAATTAATTTTTATTAAATTTATATTCGAATTGTTCCTATAGCAACGTTGTGTGACAATATTTAAAAAGGGGAAATGTTTTGGGGCTTGTGGAAATTGGAGTCCAGCATACCTGTCAACCTTTCAAAAGCTAAATAGGGAGAAGAGCAAATAAAATAGTGAGATTGGGACCTAAACTGGGAAGTATTTTACGCGGTATGTTTTAAGCGCCGGTTTCAATAAATGTAAATTCTTATCATCGCATTTATCTTGTGAAAAGGACTGCCCTTCGGACATACATAAAGAAACCATGTTCTACAGTATGTGTATATAAGCACCAGCAATTGATTGGCAAATAAACAATGCCCTATTTTGTTGTAATTTACGATTCATTTTAACAGTTTAAATCTGCAATTACAAGTTACCGTATATATTGTACATTTTTTCCCACATTTTATATCCCACCTTATTTCCTTAGGTTTAACTCTTACGGCATGTAACACTGTTTACTAAATAAAATATTTACTCAGAATCATTTCTTTGGGGGCACATATATTGCGTAGTTTATTTTGTTTTATTCCTTCTTTTAATTTAGTCATGGTCATTAAAGTACATATACGGTAGAAGATTGCCTGGGGATTACTTTCTGAGTTTCTTTGGCGGAAATGGAGATATGATTTTGTTTGCAGAGAAAATTACACAGCATTCACAATGATAATTCGTGGGCTTGAAACTAATTGTTGACAATTTCTATTTCTTTTATACATTTTTTCTACTATAGTACTGTTGTAGGGGTTTAAAAAATCTGAAATTCGCATGAATAATGTTTATTCTTAACACTCTTTGAAATGAAGAAACAAATTTGTAGTGCGATATTAATTATTTGGTAACAACAGTATTCACAAGTGATAAAATAGAATATGGCATCGGTGGATTGCATACGATGTATCTATTTATATATGGGGGGGGGGGTCTGAGAAATGAAAATTGACAGACATAATGTAATAATCGAGAGTTCTCTGCGAAAAATCGAGAGATATGAGATCGGGAGGTAGGTGTGGAAAACTCCCAAAATCGGGAAGTTTTTCTCCCGGCTTGAGAGTTTACAGGTATGAACTGTCCGGGATTGTGGAATTTCAGTCAGGGCTTGTGAGTTAATTTAAGTCACCAGCCCGGGGCCTGTGCCTAAAAAAATTTTTCTTTAAGCACTGGTGTTAGAAAATAATTATGAATTCCACAATGCTTTTATTATCTACATAATGCTAAGCACGATAACATCTAGCAAGTGAATCTTCTCAGAGAATTGAAAAAATAACTCCACATGACAGCATGGCATTAAAGAACACACTAAATAATTTGGTATATACAATGCAAGAGTATATTAATAAAATATTCTTCTTAGGTAATTTTAGACAAGAGCTAAAATTATATGCTAACGAGCCATAGGACCCGGGTTCGAGTATTAGTAGATTACGAATTATTAATTATCTAGACTGTATGATAATACTGTTTCTCAATATTTAAAATTAACGATAAGTAGTCGAGTCAGGAGGGATATTCTTCATATATATATATATATATATATATATATATATATATATATATATATATATATGAGGTCTCAGAAATGCCTAAAGTTTCGAAATACAAGTTTGTATGTTTTTATCATCAAAGGATAACGTGCGGAAATCGGGCCGTGATAGTAGTTGCTACCTTACTCGGGAAAGAGTTAATGGTCAATCAGCTATCAAAAACACATGCCTGTGAATATGCAAGAGTTTCTTCGTCAGCGTAATTGATATGAGAACTAGGTCTAGCTACTGACGGTTTGATGAATACATTTCGCTACAACACAATATTAGAATTAACCTGGATAAGGCGAGGTGGCATCTCAAAAAGGTATGGTCATTCAACGTACCTCGAAAAATATCACAGGGCGAAGTCGTTTTCGCTTTCTTAAGATTACATCTTTTAGGCGGCTTAGTCGCCCACTTCCCCCTTTAGCTTGACCCCTGTTCCATGAAACAACTTGCATTTATTCAGTTTATTTTTCTCTTGCTAATTACTTGAATGACATGAAATATCCAGGAATCATTAGTATGATGTATGGAAAGTCCATTTGATTTCACCAAGTGCAAACATTGTGGTCAATGTGTCCAAATCTATTCTTCTCATGCGCTGCTGGACATTGTCAGTTTGAGAGCTGAGGTAGAACCAAAATGTAAAGATGTTATATCTGAAGAATATTTGGCAGATAGGATGAAAACTGACTGATACAAACAAAGTTATGAATACAATATTTATAGTGTTTTCTCAATGTGACTTGCTAGAAAAATGCATGTATAGACATTGTAGACAATATGTTAATAAACATTACTGACAGAATTCACACACAGGCAGATTTGTAAATTAAGAAAACATTGCTTTCAAGACAACATTTTCAACATTCGTGTATGTTTTAAATCAAATCAGTATTGTATGACGCAATTGCTTACCAATCTGTGTCCCATTTCTAAGACTATTTTACATATACTTTTTGTAAGGAAATTAAAGTTAACTTTGTGTCCTTAACCTAATGTTTGAAAATGGTGATTCGCCTGTCATGTGCAGGAAAGAAATAAAAAAAAAAAAATAATTGTAATAAACTCTTGTGGTAAACACGACGATGTTATTTTCAAGCGCCAATCAGTAGCAAGTAGGAAGAAAAGATGTTTATTTGAACATGAGGCTCATTTGAGCTTTCACGTCAGCAGTATTTATTTCCCTCAGCCCCGTTGTCTAAACATTAGGCAACACCCAGGAAATTATGATCTGAAACAAAGAGACCTCATTAAGTGTTCAAAGCGATTCTTGTTAATGTGATGCTAGGCATTGTCAGTACGGGAGATGAGAAGAAATAAAAATGTCGAAATATAATGTATGAAAAGGCTCTGTTAGTAGCTACATTGTACAATGAAACATAATATCATTTATGTGTTGTTTCTAATGATGTCTACAACGATAATGCGTTAATTGCGCATTTAATAAATGTCGACTGAGTGTCCACAAACAATACCCTGTGAATTTAAACATAGGGACCAATGCAAGTTGTAAAGAGGGCCAAAAGTTTGATATGATACAGAATTTGCAGAATGCCACAAGTGTAAGAAAAGGGGACACTATGCAAAATGCTGTCTGTCAAAATCAGCAGTTCGCACAACAGAATCGAGAGTGGAACCTGGATTTCTAGAGACTATAAGTACAAAGAAGGGTCAGCCGTGGATAACGCGGGTGAGATTGAACAACGCTTCATTTTTATTCAAGATTGATACTGGAGCTGGTGTGACTGCAATTCCTGTGAGGGATTCACGAAAAATCGGAGGCCAAAAACTAAGAAAGTCTGACCGAAAACTGTATGGACCTGGAAACTCTGAACTTAAAGTGCTGAGAAAATTTACATGTGGACTGGAATCGACCAATGCGTTCGGCGTACAAGACATATTTGTTGTAAAGTGACTGAATCAGGCACTCTTGGGCTGTCCCGAGATTCAGGCTCTCAAGATTATTGAACAGGAAAATATATCCTCAGTAAATGCCTCAGATAAAAACTCACAAAATGCAAGAAAAATTCACGATAAATTTATAAATGTGAATAAGATTTATCGAGAGAAATTCCCAATTTTTTTTAAAGGTCTAGGGAAAACAAAATGGTTCTATAACATAATTCTGGACAAAAATGCCAAACCTTATGCCTTATCTACCCCAAGAAAGGTTCCTATCCATTTATTGAATAAAGTTCAAGATGAGTTGGATAGAATGGAAAAAAATGGGTGTTATTTCAAAAGCAGATGAGCCCACTGAGTGGTGCGTGGCAATGTTTGTCGTTCCGAAACCAAACAGAACGGTAAGAATTTGCATGGATCTAACTAAACTGAATGAATCAGTTAAAAGAGAGAACCGCTCACTACCATCAGTTGAAGAATCCCTTCCAAAACTAGCAGGTGCAAAGTTTTTCGCTAAACTTGATGCAAACTCAGGTTTTGGCAGATAAACCTGTCAGAAGATTCACGCCGCCTTACAAATTTCATTACTCCTTTTGGTAGGTTTTATTTTAATCGCCTTCCATTCGGAATCAGTTGAGCGCCTGACTTTTTTTTCAGAAAAGGATGTCAGAAACTCTGGAACGACATGGGGGAACGCTCTGTCACATGGACGATGTTCTTGTGTTTGGGGAAACGCAGAAACAGCATGACGAAATACTAGAAATGGTCATGAAATCGATTCTAAAGGCCCGCGTGACTTTGAACGCTGAAAAGGGTGAATTTTCGAGACCATCCATTATGTTTCTTGTGCATGTTGTTGACGACAATGGTTGTTGACCTGATCCGGTAAAAGTCAAAGCTGTAAATGAAAGGGAAACACCGAAATGCGTAACAGAGATAAGGCGATTTCTCGGTATGGCAAACCAGCTTGGCAAATTTAGTTCAAATGTGGCAGAAAAATCGAAACCATTACGTGAGCTTTTGTAAGGTAAAAAAGTCGTGGACTTGGAGTCAAGATCAAGAACAAGCTTTTAGAGATATCAAGCAAGAAATTATATATTCACCAACTTAGTACATTATAATCTAGATAGAGAAATAGTTGTATCTTCAGATGCATTTTCATTTGGACTAGGTGCTGTGCTACGGCAGAAGCACGGTAGCACTCAGAGACCGGTGGCGTTCGCATCGCGAGGTATGTCAGAAACTGAGCAACGCTATGCTCAAATAGAAAAAGAGGCACTTGCAATCACTTGGGGATGCGAACGCTTCAGGAGCTATTTAATTGGGTCACAATTCAAAGTTGAAACTGACCATAAGCCATTAGTACCACTAATGAGCACAAAAGACTTGGGAGATTTATCCCCTAGAATTCAACGCTTTAGAACGCGTTTGATGAGATTCAACTTTTGTATAGTTCATGTTGCTGGCAAAAGCTATTAACTGCTGATGATCCATCCAGAGCACCTTTAAGTTATCACTCAAGAGTGACAGAGAATTTCAGGCTGAAACTAACGCCTATGTTGATTTCGTAGTTAGTAATTTGCCCGCATCAAATACTCGACTTGACTGAGCAAAGTCTGAATATCGAAATGATTCGATTTGCAAACAGACTGTACAATTCTGTAAAAAGGGGTGGTCAAAGAAATCCGCTATTGACGGAAGACTTCAATCGTACTGGGCAGATAGAGGTGAATTTACAAATCAAAATGGGTTTTTTTTTTTTTTTTGTGAAAGGTACACGCCTGGTCGTACAGTACAGGAATCACTTCAAAAAGAAGTCCTAGAGAGAATTCACGATGGTCACCAAGGCATAGTTGCATGCCCAGAATGCGTCAAAACGTAAGTTTGGTGCAAAGGTCTTGGTAAAGTCTTGCCAAAATTGCATCGAAAACTCAAGAGATCAAGCTGAACCAATGCTACCAAATGAATTTCCAAATCGACCTTGGGAAAGAGGCGCTTCACACTTGTTTGAACTGAATGGTCAAACATAGGCTCAATGGCTCTTGGTGATTGATTATTTTTCACGATACATCGAAATAGCAAAATTGCAAGGCACTGGTTCAAAAGCAAATTGTCAATCATCTCAAATCAATCTTTGCGCGACACGATATACCAGAAGTATTAGTTACAGATAATGGTCCGCAATACTCAAAGAATTTGCGACAAATTACGGATTCAGGCATATTACAAGTAGTCCAAAATATCCACAGAGCAATGGTCTCGCCGAAAGAGCTGTTCAAACAATTAAAAGAACGTTTTAAAAAAGCAAACGATCCCTACATAGCTCTTTTGACATCGCGCAACACCATTACCGAATGGATACTGCCCTGCCGAATTATTGATGGGAAGAAAACTACAAACTGCGTTGCCAATGGCACCAAAAAACTTACAACCGAAATGGCCGGATTTGATGAAACTGAAGAAATCGGAAAACTATCAAAAGCAAAATCAGAAGAGAAATAATGATCATCGACATCGAAGTATGAAAAATCTTCAGATAGGGAATGAAACATAGATTAAAGATCATTTTTCACGGGCATTGTTAAATCTGAGGCATCTACACTTAGTTCATACATGGTAATAACTGACGAGGGAGAGATACGGCGTAATAGTAGAAATTTAATCTCCATGCCTAACTCACTATCGGAGCTTCTCAGAGTGTTTATTTCGAACCCTGATACTTTGTCTGCCTCAGATGAAAGCAGAACAGTGCCAACCATTCAAAACGGATATTTTACAAGTTCGGGAAGATTGTCAAAACCGCCTGAGATGCTGAAATTGTAAAAATGAAGCTTAGGTAGCTTGTTTAGAAATGCCGTTATCAGATCACGTTTCGTTTTAATGTTAACTTTCTCAGGAGGGGAGGTGTAGAGTAAGCATTAATCTAATTAGCTTTGAAATATCACTTGACAGTAAAAGTAATAAGATATTCTACACTGGATTGGAACTGATATACACCAACAGCTGGTTATGTTTCAGGGTAGTCTTTACTCACCTTCCTAACTGTACTGATGTCTTGTATCTAATAAATAGTATAGAACGCCTTCTGCAGTTAATTTTCAATAACAAATAACGTTACAGGCTGTCGTCTGACGTTCAATTTTAAATTTACAGAAGTTTCAGAACTGTTACTTTGAATATTTGCAGAAATATTCGCCAGTGTAATAATACCAATTTTTTTTTCTTCGATATTTAGATCTACAAATATATACTGAAGGGTATGTAGTATGTTTTACAAAAATTCCTTAACGGTTGTGTAACGGTTCCCTCTCGTAGTAAAGAGGAATTGTTAATTGATTTGGCGATCGTTATCTAGAGGATGTCCTCCCTCGATGTTATTGCCCGATGTGAGTGGATAGATAAAACGTCAACAGAGAACTGAACAAGACTATTGAGAAGAAATAATACAATACGAGCCCCCTTGAAGAAGAAAAATGAAATAAATTTTATTTAATTAATACATAAACTAAAAGTGGCAACTTCAATTCAACAGATTTACTTTAATGGAATTTAATAGCATTGTTCAATTACAAATTCGTTCATCATGGTAACAAGTGGTGAAAAGACCCCAATGTCAACTCCTGATCTGCATCACCTAGCGTCGTTTCCTCTCTTGTCTCCGTGTATCCAACGCCTCCCCACCTCCACGTGTATACTTGATCTTCCTCTGATCTTTCTATTCCGAACTCTTCTTTTCTTTCCGGACTTCCGTCTTCGGACTGTCCTCGTCAGTTTCTGGGTACTAACAGCTGCCTCGTTTGGCGCTCAGCATTAAGAGGTTAGTGTTAGGACTGGTCGGCCAGGTGTCAGGATAATGTGACTGGGCGGGACCTCATGCTATATATCTGCGGCATGATGCCCCAGTGCTAGACATCACTATAAACTGACACGCTGCAGACATCGTAGCGATATGACTGAAAAATTGTTAAAGCTAATTGAAAAAGAAAACTTCGTTTATCTTGTGTGTGGTTTTTCAACAACACGACTCAGATTCCCTTATTGAAATGCATACAGTTGGATAAAGTTGCGTCCTTATGACCCGGATCCATTAGTTTTTTATCGTCGGTTTCGCCAGATAATATGTTTATTCCTAAAATAGGACCCATATCTCATTTTCAGTAAAGACTAGGATAATTGCCATGACATAGCTGTTTTGTTGCGGTGTCTATTCTCACCAGTACAGCTATACATTTTCTAGAACGGCAAGTCCTGGTGTTGAGTATTCTTTCTTATTCTGTTGCACATATTTTCTAAACCCTTTCAATAACGTCATCATCATTAAGAAGAATCAGTTTAAAGCTAAGCTAATTCATACTATAACAAGAACACTTGCCTATCTTACATTGGGTAAAGTTCATAATCAATGAAACATTCTCGCTAACCTCTTTGAATTTTGGGTCATTTCACAGTCACAAATTTCTTCAATTAAGCTTCTGTTTGAAAGGTTTACATTGCCGAATGTTGTAATCCCAAGAGTTCTTGTTATAGCATGAATTAGCTAATTTTAAACTGATTGATCTTATGGATGATGACATTATTAAAAGGGTTTAGAAAGTATGTGCAAATATAAAACTTTAAAAACTGACAAATGCACTTTCGTTTCCTACTAGAATGAGATTCACATCAAAATAAGAAAGAAAACAGCAATGTCATGGCAATTATCCTGGTCTTTACTGAAAATGAGATATGGGTCCTATTTTAGGAATAAACATATTATCTGGCGAAACCGAGGATACGAAACTAATGGATCCGGGACATCAGGGCGCAATTTTATCCAACTGTCTGCATTTCAGTAAGGTAATCTGAGTCGTGTTGTTGAAAAACCACACACACGATAAACAAAGTTTTCTGTTTTAATTGTCAAACCTTGGGAAAATATGTTCGTATTAAAATCAGACGGTTGCAGGTAACTAGACAAGAATATGAAAGTTGTTAGCATTCCGTGTCGTGTTTGATGTGATTATAGATAGTACAAGCCCAGAGAGGCAAATAAGCGAAATGAATACTCGCCTCTTTATCAAGAATGCAAACATATTTTAAACCAAATATGTAAATCTCCATTTTTTTTTACCATTTTTAACATACTCTACAATATTTATCCATATCTCCCATATGCAGTTGTACCATCTTACTATTTTGTCATTCTAACTTTCTTGTATTACTTTAATTTAAGTCTGGATACTTCAATGTCAGTTTAACTCTGGATAAAATCATGTCATTTTAACTTTGTGCACTATAATGACAGTTTAACTCTGGGTAATATCATGTCAGTTTAACTTTGTGCACTATAATGTCATTTTAACTTTGTGCACTATAATGACAGTTTAACTCTGGGTAATATCATGTCAGTTTAACTTTGTGCACTATAATGTCATTTTAACTTTGTGCTCTATAATGTCAGTCTAACTGTGTACTATAATGGCAATTTAACTCTGGGACTATAATGACAGTTTAAGTCCTTGTATTGTCGTGTCACTTTAAATCTGTGTACTATAATATCAGTTTAATTATGCGTACTCTAATAGCTGTTTAACTCTGTATTATAGCGACAGTTGAACTATGGGTACTCTATTGTCAGTTTAACTCTATGTATTATAATGCCAGTTTAGCTGTGCTTACCATACTGTCAGTTTAACTCTGGCTGCTCTAATGTCAGTTTAACTCGGTGAATTATAATGTCAGCTTGATCACTGGTACTCTCAAAAATAAGTAAAGACTGTAGTCATACAAAACTATGCTTATTCCTCCTAACATTGTAAAGTTGTTTGTTTAATGGTATGTTTTAGCTGTATGTTTTCTTGCAGGGTCAAAAACTTGTCAGGACATATGCCATGATCTTTGAACCTCATGTGTTAAATGTTTGTGATATCGAATTCATTTTTAGCACATGGATGTCAGGTGTGAATTAATAATATAATTTGTCACCAGCAACACTTTGCTCCAATTTGACACTAAACATGAAATATTGTAAGCGTACACTAGCAATACTTTACTACAATCCGTCACTAGCATTACACTGCTCCAGTTTAACAATACAACTCCACTGCTGCAGTCTGATACTGGTAAACCATTGCTCCAATCTGATACTTGCAATATATTGCTCCAATCTGACATTAGGAAGCCACTGCTCCAGTCTGATACAGAAACGTACTGCCCCCAATCTTACACTAGCAATGCACTGCTCCAGTCAGACACAGAAACGTACTGCCCCAATCTTACACTAGCAATACATTGCTCCAAACTGACACAGAAGGGTACTGCCCCGATCGTACACTAGCAAAATATTGCTCCAGTCTGACACTAGCGAGGAATTGCTCCAGTGTGACGAAGGAAATACTCTGCACAAGTCTAACACTAGTAATCCATTTGTTTAATTCCGCCATTAGTTATCCCCGGATCCAATCTCTCACTAGACACGCACTGTTTTAATATTAACAATTACATTGCTGTAGTCTGACACTGGAAACGAACTGTTTTAATACTAACATTACATTGCTGCAGTCTGACACGAGACACACGCTGTTTTAATTTAATACTAACAAGTTATTGCTACAGTCAGACACCAGAAACGCACTGTTTTAATACTGACATTACATTACTGTAGTCTGACATGAGACACAAACTGTTTTAATTTAATACTAACATTGCATTTATGTAGTCTGACACCAGAAACGCACTATTTAAACACCAACATTACATGTATGTAGTCTGACACAAGCAACACACTGCTTCATTTAATACTAACAAGCTTTCGCTGTAGTTTGACATTAGGAACGCCCCGTTTTAATACTAACAGATTGATGTTTAACATGTGACACACGCTGTTTTAATTTAATTATGACACTGCATTGGTGTAGTCTGACACTAGCAACGCAGTTTTAATACTAACGTTACATTGCTGTAGTCTGACACTAGCAACGCACTGTTTTAATTTAATACTAACAAGTCATCGCACTAATCTGACACTAGGAACGCTCCGTTTTAATACTAACATTACATTGCTGTAGTGTGACACTAGAAATAATCAGCTCCAATCAAACGTTACTAATACATTACATAAACCTTCTGCTCCAGTCTGGCAATAGTAATACGTTGCTCCAGTCTGACAATACCAATACATTGCTCCAGTTTGACAACGTCGTTACATTGGTTCAATCTGACAATATCAATGCATTGCTCCGGTCTGACGTCATCTTACGCTAGCAAAGCATTACTCCAGTCTGAAGACATCGTTATATTGGTTCAATCTGACAATATCAATACACTGCTCAGTCTGGTTCAATATGACACTAACAATACTTTACTTATTTTGACACTAGATTTGCTTTGCGTAAATCTGAAACAGAAACGCATTAATCCGATATGACACTAGAGGCACAATTTTCCAATCTGATACTAGAACGCTTTGCTCCAATCTGACATTAGCAATACACTGTACCGATTCGGCACCAACAGCATTCTCTTCCAGTCTGAAACTAGCATTACCTTGCTCCAATCATAACAATGCATTGCTCTGATCAGACACTAGCAATAGACTGCACGAATCCGACGCTAGCAGCACTCTGTTCCAATCTGACACTAACAATGCATTGCTCTGATCAGAACACTAGCAATATGTTGTTCCACTCTGACAGCATTTCATTTCATTTCTGATCAAGAGAGACACATTGTTGTAATTTGCCACTAGCAAAAATCTGTTCGGATGTATCATTTGTAATGCATTCCACCAATCTGACACTGTCAATAAATTGCTCTAATCAAAGACACCAGACGAACGCTGTTATAATCTGACATTGACTCAGTTTGACACTAGCAGTATAATTCTCCTATCTTATGCTAGCAATACGTTGCTCAAATCTGACACTAGCAATACATTGCTTTAATATGACCCTAGAGGTATCATTCTCCATTCTGGTGCTAGCATAGTGTTGCTCGAATCTGATACTACCAACACATTACTCCATTCTGGCGCTGGAAATACATTGCTCCAATCTGACACTAGCAATAAATTTCTCCAGTCTGATACTATTAATAAATTGTTCCAGTCTGACACTAGCTATACATTACTTCAGTCTGACACTAGCAAGTAAGGTCTCCAGGCTGACACTAACAATGCATTGCTACGATCTGACACTAACAATAAATTGCTCCAATCTAACACAAGCAACTCATTACTTCAGTTAAACTTTTGCATGATTTGAACCAGCACCATTCTCGTCACCAATCCAAACGATACTTACTGAACATGGGTTAAATGATGGCAGCTAGACTGATATTACTGAACACGGACTAAATGTAGCCATTAGACCGATTTCACTGAGCATGGGTTAAATGTTGACATGTAGAATGATATCACAGAGTATGGGCTACAGGTTGACATGTAGACAGCTACCACTGAACATGGGCTAAATGTTGTCATGTAGATCAATAGTACAGATTATGGGCTAAATGCTGGTATTTAAACGAATATCATGGACGACATACCTAACATCAATGATGTCATGTTTTAACTCGGAATCAGAAACAGCCTGGTGAATTTGAAACTTGGAATCAGAATCGGCCTGGTGAATTTTAAACATGCATCTATCAGAATCGGCCTGGTGAATTTTAAACAGGCATATATCAAAATCGGCCTGGTGAGTTCGAAATATGCATCTATCAAAATCGGCCTGGTGGATTTGTAACATGCAGCTATCAGAATCGGCCTGGTGAACTTGAAACTTGGAATCAGAATCGGCCTGGTAAATTTGAAACATGCCATCTATCAGAATCAGCCTGGTAAATCTGAAACTGGGAATCAGAATAGGCCTGGTGAATTTGTAACATGCACTTATCAGAATCAAGTTTCTAATTTGAAACATGCATATATCAGAACGGACCGGTGTGTTTGAAACATGCATATATTGGAATCCGTCTAATGACTTATAAAAATACATCTATCACAATCGGCCAGGTGACTTTGAAAATTTCATCTATCACATATATGACTTAGATACATTACATTTGCGTCATTATTTATTGGCATGTGAAGTTTTATAAAAATACCGAGGGTGAAAATTGATACACACGAATTAGAAGTACAGTTTTCAGGAAAAGGAGATACCTAATTCATACGCCAGTCTGATACACTTTATTTGCAATCAATGGCAAGTTAGCTAGGAAGACAATGACATTCCGTTTAACAAGATTCTCCAGAGTTTTTCACTCTGGAAAACAAATCACAAGGGCATATAGTTCTCAGTAACATAAGCGATTGTCTCCTGGAACAAGAACTCTTTTAGTCTCTCTCTCTCTCTTAAGTTATATATATAAAACAGAACGGAAAATGCTATTCCTGGATTTTACTGAATAATGCGTGAGAATACCATGCAGGATTAATATTCAATACAAATAATAATACCATACAAGTTAAAGAATTTTTAATTCGTCTCTAAGGAGGTTCGAACCAGGTCCAAGAATAAACGGCACCAACAGCCTTGCCTGCATGTACCAGTCGTATACCATCACGACTAAGCACATCACAAAATAATGATTCTACTAAGTCAGTTGTACGTGAACTCCTGCGTAGCAGGCACAGTAATTCTTATATAGTCACCAAATCGTGGATTTGCAACACGAATGCTACATTCAAGAGGAAGATGACCACCAGAAAAAGGCAATTTCATTTTTTCCGAGTTCGAATGCATGCAAGAGACTGGCATTCACATCCAAATTTCTGCGTGGCTCATCGAGCATGCGAAAAGTGCACCCAAGAGTCTATCTTCAGTCATTGCCCTCACTGCACCAAGATTCCTGGAGAACGTGATCAAATCTTTCGACCACCTAACAATCGGTCCGTTTTCGACCAATGGATCTTAGACCCCATCGACAAGATGTGGAGCCATGAGGACATCGAACGTTATGGAGGTTGCCATCGCAATGCCACGGTGATGGCTCACAATTTCTTAGGATACGATGAATAATTTCTTCTCAGATACTATACGGAACAAAGTACTAAATGTCCGAAAGTGACTTTGAACGGAGCCAAAATCATTTTCATGCAAGTGGGACAAGTGCAGTTTAAATTCGAGGAGTTACTTGGCCATGCTTTGAGTCGAATGTCTAAAACGTTTGGAATGACAGAAATGGCCAAAGGCTAATTTCTGTACTTTTTCAATAACGAAACCAATCAACACGCAGTTCTACCCCATTTGCCTAATGCTAACTACTACGATCCCGACAACATGCGCACCTAACAACGAGAAGCTTTCTACGCTCGGTACCACACTCACTGCTCGGACCCCTTCGACTTTCAAGAAGAAATGTTGAAGTATTGTCGTTCCGACGTGGACATATTACGGCCTTGCTGTGGGACATTTCTAGAATTATTCATGGAACACCGAGTGAACGATCCTTTGAAAGAAGCCTGCACCATTGCCAAAGTGTGTTCCTTAGTGTACCGCCAACGATTCATGCCCGAAAACCCCATGGCTGTCATTTGCACTCAAACGACGAACTTTGTCGAACGTCAATATTCGGTCAAATCCCTACGCTGTCTACACTACTTGTGCGACAAAGAAGACAAATGGATCTTTCACGCCCGAAACAGAGGAGGCAAAAGACCATTAGAAGGTATTCGGTGGATGGCTGAGACTTAAGAAACCCTAAGACCGTGTACAAGTTTATCGGTTGCTTATTTCACGGAAGTCCCATCTACTACCGTCAAAGTGAGGCTAAAAGCCAGTTTTTACAACGTACCATGGAACACTTGTCAAGGCCACCTGTCAACGGCGCTTGAAGTTAGAACAGCAAGGATATCAAGTGGTCGAAATGAGGGAACACGAGAACGATCACCATTTAAAAACCAATCCCGAGTTTAAATGTATCGAGGAAAGTTACAGGTTGATGCTCCCTCTGAACCCAAGGGAGAGTTTGTACGGAAGATGGACGAATGCCACCTGTTTGCTATACCAAGCCGAGGAGGAGAAAGGAGAAGAAATCAAATACTTGGACGTGTGTTCGCTGTATCCTTGCGTGTGCAAATATTCTCACTTTCCGCAGGGCACCCGCAATTTCTGACGGAACACATCGACTTGGACAACATTCGAAAATACGAAAGATTGATCAAGTGCAAAGTCTTGACTCCGACGGACTTGTACCATCCTGTTTTACCTCACCATTGCAAAAGGAAACGGATGTTTCCTTTGTGCCTTACTTGTACCGAAACTTGCAACCAAGACCAACCTTGTCAGCACACCCAGGAAAAACGCGCCTTGACAGGAACGTGGGTCAGCGTGGAATTGTTTAAAGCTCTGGACCTGAGATACCAACTGTTAAAAGTGTACGAAATACGAAGTTTACCACTTTCCCAAGACAGAAGAATACCATAAGGGTGACGAGACTCAGAAAGGCATTTTCGCAGACTACGTGGATGCCTTTTTGAAACCGAAACAAGAAGCTAGCGGCTATCCTTCCCGGTACCACAACCCCGAAGACCAAAACAAATTCAAAGAGAAATACTTTGAGCAGGAAGGCATCACTTTAGACCGGGAGAAAAACAAAGGAAGGCGATCGTTTGCCAAAGTGATGTTAAATTGCTTGTGAGACAAAATGGCACAACGACCGTGTTTACCTAAGACGGAGTATTTGACAGAACCTTCCCGCTACTTCCAGATGATCCACGATAAAACCAAAACCATGAAACACGTGGACGTCCTTCGTGAGAACATGATCCTGGTTAATTACGAAGAAGAACTGGACTTTGTAGAAGCCCACGAATTCGGAAATGTCATCACTGCGGCTTACGTGACAACCCATGCTCGTTTAAAACTGTACGAAGCCTTACACCAACTAGGAGATCGCGTCCTGTACTTTGACACGGAAGTTGCATCTACATTCAACGTCCTGACGATCATCGTTACCCTAAAATAGAAGGAGACCATTTAGGAGCCTGGACGGATGAGCACCCCGACGACAAGATTCTAAGTTTTGCTAGTGGTGGTCCAAAAAATTACGGGTACAAATACCGTGACCGACAAGGAGAAGTGCACACGGAGTGTAAAGTGAAAGGAATGATTCTCAATTATCGCACCAGTCGACTGGTGAACTTTGGGGTGCTGAAAGAAGACTTGCAATCTGGAGAGAATCAATATTTTAACGTGACCACCTACAATCTCACAAGATTGAATGTTTACTCACAAACCAAATCGTCAGCCGGCCTTTGGAAAAAGCGTATCAAATCGTGTACCAGAAAAGAGTTTGGCTTCCCAACCACTTCACTTTACCTTACGGACACGTCGATATTGGCCAGCATATAAGACCGATAGTTCATTGTGACTACCATTGCCAAGCGAGAAAGATAAATCCTTTCACACAGCAAGTATCAAGCGAGAGAAAATTCGAGTGCGATGTTCTGCCTCACGATCATATCACCAATGCAGTACCAAATCTTAGTTGTTTATTTACTAACGCCATGGAAAACTATGTGCAACCAGTGGGACTTCCAGACTACAAGACTTTACCTTATGGACACACTGATATCATCCGGTATAAAAGGGCACGACTTAGAGGGAAAAAAAAGACACCTCGTTGCTAGGACAAACGCCGAGAAAGATAAGATGAATCACTCTACGCAGATGAAAAAAGAGGAGGAACAAACATCACTGACCTCTTTCACCACCATAGCGTCACAGCAAAGTGCGTCCAAGAAGGAAAAGGATTCAGTAGACCTAAAGGAGTATTATAGCATCGAAATGACTCAGAGAGCAACTTCGAGAAAATTTAGGACGACAACTTACACCCACACGGTGAAATTTGAAGACGTCGCGTCTGATGTTCCAGCCGAGGAAGCAGTAAGTTTCATTACGGTCTTATTTGAGTCTCTGTTAGAGGATCTCAGACGTCAGTGTTATGTCCAAGATCGAGGTCGTTTGAGCCTATCTATGTATCACGACAGTTTGAACTCTCCTGTATGTCTCGGATTTGGAACACCTGCAGAATTAACTTCTTAAAAAGAAACTATTGAGGGCTACTGGAGACGTGCAGACGATGAGATAGAAAAATTTGACATCACCCATGGAAAAGTGACCATTCATATTGCATACGTTGTACATCCATGGGAAAAAGACAATAACCGCCATTGATCTGCTTATCGATAAGTTTACCTAGCACAATGGACATAACAGCAGATTTACGAATGAAAATGAGTACGTGATGGGAAACATCTACGCTGGGACACAAGTGGCAGCTGACCAGATTTTAAACAACGTGTGTGACGGATACAGAGACAAACATAAACTTTGTCCTAATTGATCGTTTGTTGCTTATTTTGTTTTAGCTTTTTCTTAAAAATGGACATTAATTGTAGTATGACAAGTGCCATTCTATTATGAAATGCATATACGTTGTATATAAAGTGATATTTTTGAAGGCATAGACTTTAATTTTTAAAACTAATTCACTAAAACCAAGAACAAAATAACTTGTAAATAGGTTTGTTTCATGTCTAAATGTTTATGTATTTAATGGATAGTGCTTAGAGTAAAGCACAGGCAAGAGAGCCCATGTATATACTTAAATAAATTTTTTTTACCAATACAGTAGACTTTTCTCTATTCTATCTGTGACTCTTTCCTTGGAACATCTCTGTTTTTTTTTCTGTGCGTTTCCGTCTTCTTTGTTTTGGATGTGTATTTGTTTGTTTCTTTATGTCTATGTTTGTCCCTATCAACCCTTGTCCCTATAAATGCATTTCACCCTATAAATAGTTTTGACTCTATAAACCCCATGACGTCACCCATGTTTAATTTGCACTGACTCCAGATGCCATTCCCATGTTAATTCCCATTGAGGACAAAATGCAAACCCTCTACTGTCCGATTGAAGCTAATGTGCCCCATATACTACTGATGGCATTTGAAATGCAGGAATGACTGCAGTTTTATGTTGTTTGAGGTTCTAAATTAGCAGCAGGGGTTGCAAATCTTGACATGTGGTCACACGAGTGGGGGCGCGTAATGTGGAGCGGAATGGAGTTCTTGTATCATTTCCTATATAAATGGCATAGGTTATAGATCCTTTAAATATTGCATTTGTATTATGTTCAAAATTAATTTTGTATGAATGCCAACCATCTTAAGCTTTTTTATGTAGAAAATGTTCTTTGTATGCGAAAGGCTTAATTATTTGTTACATTTTGGCCTATCCAAATGTTTGAAAACCAGATATGATATAACGATTGTATTGACAATTATATGTTTGTTGTTATCGGTCTTTGTATGGTGCTGTAAATACAGTATTTTATTGTTGCCCAGTCTCTATTTCTAATGACTTGTTCTATCTCCAAAGCCTTCTCGCAGTTCTTTTTCCCTTTTAGCTTTCAGAACTTAAGTCTGAAAAAGGTTTCAAACTGACGCTGTATTACAGCATTTTCATCCTTGTGTTTATCCTAAATATATTGTTTTCAAATATGCATGTTTATTCGTGTCTGACATAAAATGAAAATCAGTTAATAACAGGTAGTTCACGAATTGGTACGAGTTGCCCTCATAAAGAGCGAGAACAAATGAATCATGCAACTATACAAGAAATACAACACAACTATATTAAATACGCTGTTGTTTTGGGGCGAAAACTAGGAGGGGGTTACCAAATAAAGAACATAGTAGTATCATTATGGCGGGTTTGGACATTTTATCACTTTTCTGGGTCAATGCTTTATTCCCACGACTTTTACTCATTTTAGCAACCTGTGGACTATTATCATTAATAATTGATGAACGTGAAGTAGTTCAACCAGGAGTCATACAGCGACCATCAAAACTGTCATGTTACTGCAGTAACAATCTCGACTGTAATCAACTTACCATTTCCAGATTTGCAATTAGCATATCAGACAGTCATTGTTGAGCGGCCTCATTAATGATTTCATCACCCGCAGCCTGCATAATTTATGTTGATAGTATCGCAGCTGATTTTAATTTTGCCTGAGTCACTGATCGCCGTGATCGACCTAGAAGTTGTTGAGCCACTTGTAAAATTGGTTTATTTTTCATCCGATCCAACATTTTTGATACTATCACCGACTTGCATTGCAATCTGTTTTGAGACTGGTGCAGCGCACAATGACAATTCCGAAAGTACCTTTGGCGCACCTGTGAGTATTCCACGAAAAACATCACACAGTTCAGTAACATAATATGTCGCATAAACGGGTTTATTCGCTCAGGTTATACAAGTCAATGTACGACTGTCAATAAATTAAATATCAGGTTGATCTCTAATGTACAGTTGTATCGTCACTGTTTGTTACACCAAGAAGATCCACAACGTGTCCGTCTTGATCCACAAGGGTAAAAGTGTCAAGTTATTATCATGATATGGAAGAAACACAAGTACTTTTAGCGTAATTGACAGCAAATCACTTGGTTCCATAGTTGATGAAAACCCAAACAACATATAATCCAGGTGAGCTATGCCTGTTGTTTCAGACTTGGTCCCATAACTACCACTTGCAACGTCACATATTAAATTGATCTCAGTCATTGAGGTCATTCTAACATTGTTCACATGCGATATAATATGCAGTCCTTAAAGATCCTGCACGTAATCATCGTTCATTTTCTGGAATAGCATTAGGCTAATCAAAAACTGTTCTGAAAGACTATTGTTCGATGTTAACCAAATATTGTGGAAATTCTATTATGATGATGGAGATATTTTAGAATCTTTACTGGTCAACTCTGAAATTCTTCATCAAACCTATATCATTGATTCAAGTAATGTCGTATGCTGGAAGTTCTACCTTGCCGAAAGATAATCCATCATCTTGTAAAAATATAGATGTGTTGTTCGTGGGCAGATCACCAGAAATGGAATTGTCCAGAATTCCTTCAAATAATTTATAAAAGTTCCAGAGTAACATTATAATAATGAGCACTTTTTATTTCCACTGAACAGTCAAAATAAATGTATTTAGTCTCGAATAATATCTAAGAAAAACATACAATTCGTCTGCTAACTTACAACAGGAACACAATAAGTGTGAATGACTCCAAAAATCGGAATGTATCTGATTGCTTAATGTTCTCCTTATATAAACCGTATATTGCGACTATACTTGGCATTACACCCAACATGACAGCAAATACTAGTGACTTTGCATTGAATGAAGAATTTTCAGTTGACCTCTCGCAACCAATGGGCGGCTATAAAATTATTCTGGAAATGTAGAAATCCCATCAGTCACTCAGAAACTACGCCATCTTAAGTCTTATTATTAAGACAGGTTTAGAACCTAAAATTTGAACATCATGGTAGACTTTGTTTGTTCGAATTGAAACATATTAGCTGCTTTAACCTCTTTGCCTGTAGATGTGAAAGTTTATTATCCAGAGTTTTTAATATTTCAGCATTTTGAAGACTGATTGAATCAATGTCATTACATTCCAGTTGTCTGTCATCATTTAAATCATCATTATGTGGGACAGGAACAACTAAATTTATTGAATGATATACAGAGTATATCTCAATCAACATATTCCTTTAACAGATTGCTATAGCAGAATTGTTTCCCTTTCCGCCTCCCAGGTGTATCGATGATATAATTTAAATAAATTGTTTTTCTGTTTCATGGTATGGAAACCATAATACCTAGCCTCAAGGTATGACCAAGAGAGCAAAAACTTTATCACCAGCTGAAACGTTCTTTTCTTCAAAGTTTTGTCATACCTCAATTTCATTATTTTTTGCCATGTCACAAGCTTTCGATAGTCTGTATTTAAAATCAGAGACATAGTCAATTAAATTGATCAGCGATTCTTCTGTTAATGAAGTGTTTCTTTCAACAACTTCAACGACTTCAATGGTCCACATAATGTGTCCTAAACAAGTTCAAAAGGACCAAATCCAAAGGACTCTTGAACCGACTCTCTGACAGCAAGCAACAATTAGTGAACACCTTTGTCTCAATCTTTACTGGTACCAAAGAAATATGACCCTATCATATTCTTTGAAGTCTGATGAAATCTTTCAAATCCCCCCCCCCCCCCGGTTTTCAGGGTGTTACGCAGAACTTGAACTGTTGAATACCTAATTCATGCATAGTTTATTGACAAGTCCATGACATAAAATTAGAACCGTGATCAAATTGGATGAACGTAGTAAGGCCAATAGGTTTAAATAACTTTATTAAGGCTTTGGTTATAGTTCAGTCTTAATATTCCGTGAAGTAATCGTTCGAGAAACCTTGTTAACGCACACATAATGGTCAACCAGTATTGGTTGCCTGACTTTGTCTTGGGTAATGGACCTATACAATCCATTATTCTACTAAACGGTTCATCAAATGCAGGAATTGGTTGTAAATTAGCTTTATGTATATGTTGGTTAGGTTTGCCTACCATTTGACAAATGTGACAAGATCTACAGTAGTTAGAAACAACAGTCCTAATTTTAGACCAACACAAATGATGTAAGATATTGTGATAGGTTTTATTGACTCCCAGATGACCAGCAAAAGAAGTTTCATGACTCAACTCAGAATCTCCTGACTTAGCTATTACAATTTGATAGCTAAGAGACCACTGGTCATCAGCGGGTACTCGGGTGGTCTAAATTTGCTCATAAGGACCCCATTTAAAAAAAATTGCAAGTTGTTACCTTTGCGGAGTCAGATTAGTTAATAGCCCTCTGAATCAAACAGGAGATCTCAGGATCTTTCTCCTGTCTGATGACAAGTGATTGTCGTTTGTCACCCTACTTAGACATAAGAAAATGAGTGGTTAAAAGACGATCACAATGAATAATACCCTTGGATTGATCAATAACAGGAGCAAAAGTGAAATCATCAAAAGCCTGACCATTACATGTGGCAGACAAAGGACTAGTTTCTTGATCAACTTCATTCTCAAGCGCTCTTTTTGCTATACCTCTTGTAACTGCACAAGCTGGGTATAAATCAGGGATTTCATTTTTAATAGGATAAAATAGTTTGATCCAAACAAGGCTTGTCAGTTACAACTGGATTAGCCACAACCTCATCTTCATTTAAGTCATTGCCTAGCTATAAATGAACACCTTCAGTGGGTAACGAATTCACATCGCCAACATTCACTAGCCCTGAAACTAAGTCTGCTGTTAAATTAACATTACGGAGAGGAATCTGAATAAAACCGCACTCTCCTCCCTGAACAAGAACACTTTCAGAAGAAGATGACTTCTCAGACAAAGGTAAAGTACCTAACAATAAAAGACTGAGAAGCTCCTGTATCGCTTAATACTTTAATAGGTATAGGATTGGTCGAATACCCAATAAGTGAAATAGAACAGTCGATATGATTGGTTCATACTTCTCCATAATAGTATCATACTAGGGTTTGTTTGACCCAACAAAATACATCGTTTCCAATACTTGAACATGACTTTGACCTATGAGACACAATATCATTTGTTACTGCTCTGTCTTTATTCTTTTGCTTATTATTTTTTTACCTTAAAGCAATGAGGAATAACCTACCCCATTTTTTGTAATAAATGCACATAGGAAGAGGTAAGGATTTCTGATCAGTCTTTCCAGACCTTGGATTCTTATTAATTGTACCAAATGGAAATTTTTAAGTACTAGCTTGAGACTGATTTTGTCTCTTACTAACCATCGGCTGAGAGGAAAACTTGTTGACAAAGAAAACTTTGTGAGCCAAGGAATACTCGTCAGCTGTATGAGCAACATTTTCTCAATTATCTATCTTGCGATCATCAGTGTAAATTGTGACGTCACCATGGATGCAGTTCTTGAACTCTTCGACTAATGTAAGTTGTCTAAGTTTGTCATAATCTTTATTAACCGTTTTAGATTTACACTACCGGTCAAATAGTTGTTCTTTTCCCTAGCAAACTCGACATGTGTTTGGTTATTTTCTTTTCTTGCAATTCCGAAACTTCTGTCGATATGCTTCATGTACCAACTCATAACCTTCAAGATACATCCCTTGACCAATTCATAGTCAGCATTTGGTTGTACTGACAGTGAAGTATGAACTTCACGATCTTTGCCAATAAGGACACTCTGTAATAAGAAAGACCAGTACTCTCTTGGCTAATTCAAATTAACGGTTATTTTTTTCAAAATGTGTAAAATATTGATTTACATCGTGTTCCTTATTAAAAGATACTATTCTAATATTTTGTGTAAAATCAAAAAAATGAACCGTCATGAGTGGGATGCTTCGTGCTTTCCGGTTCTATTTATTTTTTAATTGCATTTCCATATTTCTTTCTTCTTTCTGTAATTGCAGTTTCATTTGGAGCTCTTCTTTTGCCTCTGTGTTACTTTTTCGTTCTCCTGCATTTGCATCTCCTTTTCTTTCTCCTGCATTTTCATTTTCATTTCCGTTTCTTTTTCTTCTTTTCGCAATTGTAATTTTATCTCCATTTATTTTTCTTCTTATCTGGAGTTTGCATTTGTTTCTCTCTTTCCTCTGTTTGCATTTGACGCTCAAGTTTCCTTAATTCCATTTCACTCTTGTATTCTAATTTAAATTCCATAACTTGCAAATTAGAGCCAGAGTCCGACTTACTAATCAAACTCAAAGCACTTTTGTCCATAATATTCTTCTGTACCAAATATTGAACCAAAATATTCTTTCTTTCTTATTTTAACAAAGATGGCTTTGCCTCTGAAATATCATATTGTCTGGCAAGTTGGAGCAATCTGTCCTTTTTTTAAGGACTCTAACGGTTCATGGCTACGATTTAGTATAAAATTCTCCACTTTAGTTGACATTGTGAAAGCTTGTTGGCTTCACTACGTAAAATCAAAACTACTAGGGACTAAGATAATTCCGAAATTAATTGAATTTAAATTTCGAAACAAAATCAATTCTATGAAATTAGTATCCTGGATAAGCCCCCAACTTTTTGTTACGACACTATGGTCACACACATAAGTTACAGAAAAGAAGCAAAACCAACAAGCTTTATAAAACTTAACAAACAATTTAATTATTAAAGTAATAAATGAAATATGTGAGAGGAGTTTAACAGGATTATGAAATGATTCAAAACTATTCCCTATAAAGGTCTATGAAAGTCCTAAACGAACAAAAGGTTATAAATTTCAACACCAGAAATGTATTGGTGCTCCAAGAACCTATAAGTTAAAATGGTGTTTTCCATACTTCCTTCAAATAATTTATAACAGTTCCAGATTAACATTATTACAGGTGAAATAATAAGCACTTTCTATTTCCACTAAAGAGTCCAAATAAATAGTTTTACTCTCGAATAAAATCAAAGTACACTATATAACAGGTCTACTGACTAATAACAGGAACACAATAAGTGCGAGAGACTCCAAAAATCGGGAAGAATCTGATTGCTTAAGTTTTTGCTTATATAAACCGTATATTTCGACTGTACTTCGCAATAGACCCCACGCGACAGCTTACACTATTGATTTTATGTTGAATTAAGAATATTCGCGTGACAATTGCTATACAGCAAAAGGCTATTAGCACATCTCCACATTCTAGGTTATTGGCACATTAGCACACTCGAGACTACAGACTACAGGCACATCAACACATTTAGTGTTGGAGCATGTTTGGAATATCACTGGAATTTAATTGGGATTGAATTCATTTGGGCTTGTGACAAAAAAGTTTGTATGAGATTAAATTCACAGTCCTAAGGTGGTTTTTTTTTTTGTTGGAAATTCACTTTTTATTCTAAGGAAATAAATGATTTGTTGAATTTTTTTTAAAAAATTGTTAGTTTACACTCCTTCCTGTTACATAGTTTAAAACCATAGATTCGTAAAAGAAAATTGGATGTGCGAGTATGGAATACGAATTTCTCTACAATATTTCGGAAAACATTTTAAGGATTTTTTTGGTTATTCCTTGGTTTTATTGTGTCATATATTTCAGAAATCTTTAGTGAGCCCAGCAAGCTTTTGCGAAGTCATCTGAATGGATAATTTTACTAAAAATTCTACCCTGGTATAGTTAGAGTTCTTGAGAAAAGGATGAACTATACTGCTTGATAGGCAATATGATCTTTCTGAGGCGAAGGCTTCTTTCATGAAGCAAGAAATAAAACAAAATATTTTGGTCCAATATTTGGTGGAAAAGAATTTGTTAGATAAAAGTGCTATGGGTTTGATTATCAAGTCAAGTTCTGAAATGAAAATCACAGAATTCAAATTAAAACACAAAATATAGAAATAGAGTTAAGAAAGCTTCAGCTTTAAAAAGAAAAAGAAGAGAAACAAATGGAATTAGAGAAGAGAAAAGATAGAGACGAATGTTCTCTTGATACAAAATGGTTCTGACAGACCCAATAGTCACATCTTATCGGTGCGTGAGTCTGGATCATACTTGTTTATCATAATTTGGCCCTTGGTTTTTGTAGCTGCCATTTCTAGATTTGCTGTAGCAGCAACTGTTGGTCTTAGAGTGACGGGAAGTGCAACTACGGCAACCATCACAGGTGCACTGATCAGAATTATTGCCTAATCTATATAAATAGCAACCGGTTTCTGGTGGTGCTAGCAAATTAACTTCGATATGATTACATTCATGTGCATGTGTGAATTTAGAACTGCTTGCAACGACACAAAGCAGCTTCAACACAATTAGTTAACTGTATTCGGATGCAAATTAATTTGCACAGCTGAGTTCGTTCGAGACTATTTTGGAGGACAATAAATAAATTAGCTTTAGAATATTTGATTTGTTATACGTAAGAAATTCTGCTCAAGTTATCGAGTGATATTAGGTGTCGATACATAAAACTGAACAAAGGGTAATTTTAAATAGTGAAATCAGTGATGTAAGAAAAAATATATACTAGCTCATTAAACTAACATCACAAAACTCGAGAAATATCTCGTAATCTATTGCTTGCTAACGATTTATCGTAGATCGGCACGGACGCATCATTGTGCTCGTAAACAAGATCAGCCAGAAGATATTCTAGCTAAAGGAAACTAAATATTTCGTGCTGCTTTATATATCCTTACAGACGACTATATCCGCAAACTTTCGTGAAAGACATAAATATCTATCGGCATATATATGGTGGTCCATGCTGTTCAAATACCAAGAAAATTATTTCTGATTCATTTACCCATGTTCATGCCTCAACGGAGCTATCCAATTCATGTTACCTATCATACAACTGAATGGAAGAAAAATAACAGTTTATTTATTAATGACATTTTGTCTCCCTTTTCAGGTTAATATTTGAATTTCTATTGATAGATTTCATTTAATTGAAGATGGTGGTTACATTTTACCGTAGATGCTAGCCTATGAGCGTAGATTCACTTTGTTCTACTTTGTCATTTAATAGCGATGATGAAATTCATAGTATATAGTTATCCATCTGTAGTATTTTCCAGCATGTATTAAATTAATATTCGTAATCGTAATAAAATGTAAATATACAGAACAGCGGGGGTTTGCGAAGAAAATAATGGGGCTTTTCAATTTAAACTAGTTACACTTAGTGATCATATGTATAAGGAGGACGCAATGAAAAAAGCAAATATATTTTTATTCTCTCTCTCTCTCTCTCTCTCTCTCTCTCTCTCTCTCTCTCTCTCAGACCATCAAAACGCTAAGCTTCACCACTACTATATTATCCGCTATACAATATATTTTTTACTGATTGCATACGTCTGACAATAAATATACGTTAATAGTAAAATTATGATGGAATTACTTATTTCAGCAGGACAAAATGTTGCTTTCATCACAAAAAACGTTGTATTTTATCCTTACGCTCGCTTGCCCAAATTATATGCTGACTATTCTTCGCAATGGAATTACCTTTCCTCGTGAAAAAAAGTAATATGTTTATAACAGAAGTATGTTCTCGTCACGAACGCTATCGTTTTCATGAAGATTTTTTGCCTCGAAAGATCACGCTACGCCAATGATATGAATGAACATTTATTATAATACACTATTCTGTCATCCGATTTGTGGACACATGGTTCACAACTTGTTACACAATAATATAAACAGCATTATGGATAAGGTGTCCAGAAACACAATTTAGTGTCCATAATGTCAAAATTCTGAAACTCAATAACTCTTTAAGTTTACTGTGTATAGAAAATATCTGGATATAAAAAGCCGCATTAGAGTACATTTTAACCTTGTAAAGCGTGTATTTGCAAATTCAGTGATTATTTGAGTACGTGTCCAAAACGCGGTTACAGTTCATATGGTTCATAAGTGAAGCAATCCGCGCGCGCGCGCGCGCGTGTGTGTGTGTAAGGTAATAATTATATACAACTTCAAACATTTAACTAAAGCTATCTGACACATCTCTGTACTTGTCTGCTTATCAAGGAGTACAACAGCTTGGGTCGCATGGTGGGATTTCACAATTCTATTGGTAACTATATACCATGTCCTCTCCATATATATATTTAAGCACAATAATACAACCACACACAGTTCAGTATCCAGTCTCCACAGGCTCAAGGTAAGGGTATTATTTTACACTCTCCACATGGTAAGGGCATTATTTTTGCAACTGTGTACATATACTAAGGGACAGTCTATATATTAATGAAGTATTTGCCCTGAAAAAACATGGAATTCCTATGAATAAAATAATATAAGCTTACCTATTTGTAAATCGCACACATAAAAAAGTTTGAAAAATTTGAACATTAAATTAATTTTGTATTAAGGCTGCATTTCTTCAAAAAACTTCATTTTAAAAAATATTATGAACATTTTGTTTCTGACGCTGTTATTTTTGTCTTACGTTAAGGGGATATTTACTGTATGTACTCCATTATAAATTGGGTCTAAATGCAAATAACATAGACCCTAATCTGCTGTTGCATAATGCATTGGCAGATCAGGTCTACGTTGTTTGTTCTACTGATTACTCCAAACATATCGCATAGACCCAGAACTGCATGGACATTATGCAAATGATGACAAGAAATAAAAATGAAAGTATGTCAAGATATGTAAAGAATGGGATAACTCAGTAGAGTACCATTCAGCATGGTACCTTGCCACCAGTGTTAGGTTTTTTATTTTTTGTGGAAAAAATTACTGACAACACCACTGTTGCTCATTAAGAAAAGATTATAATGCAAGAAAAGAATATAATTATACAAGTTTTCAGATGTTAAAAGTTTAATTTCAATGGTAGCAATCATCATATTCTGCATTGAGGCAAATTAATTACCTTTATTTCACAGGAAATTTTAATCCTTAGTTTACTCAGGGTGAAACAAGTTGTCACACATCTGTCCCTGGAATGTATATGCTTCATGGTTGAAGGGTTTGGCTTGTGATGATAGAGACCTTCTGACAAAAGTATCATAATATAAACACTTTATATTTATCTACTATGGGTAACCCAAATCAGCAGAGATCTACCATACATACTTGCATACAAGTCAGATCTAACTGAAAACACAGACCAAAATCTGTCATTGCAAAATATGCTGGCAGATCAGGGTCTATGCTGTTTGTTCTAGAGTAGTGCTAAAAAAAAACCCAAATGGACCCAGATCTGGCAGCTCATAATGCACTGGTAGATCTGAGTCTACTTCTAAATGAGTATATACGGTAGATCTGCTGTTATATTAAGTACAAGTCAATCACTGTCTATGAAAGTGAACTGCCCAGACCCTGATCTGCAAGCACATTATGGTTAGGGATATCTGGTTCTACAGTATTTGTAGCTTGGTGCATGTTATACTTGGTCTGGTGCACTACTGCAGGACAAGGTTATGCAGCAGGATCCATTTGATAGATTTACTGACTGATTTGTGAAAATACCTTAAGTCATGTGATTCTGACTAACAGTCAGCTGTTTTCTTTGGTCTGATAGGTATAATCTCATTGTGACTGACAGACTGATGGTGAGAAACAGGTAAATGATAACCACTTGTGACCATGAGAAATAGATAAAATGATGTCAGTCATGCAGCCTTGATTGCTCCGTTCTTAACGTTTCAATGCTGTATCACACCAAACATCCTTTGAATGCACAGTTTCTATTGCTAAAACTGTTTCTGCTTTGGGATGATCTGTTAAGTCCCTCTCTCCTCTCCTCCGATTTATGCATGCTTGTGAACTCTTCTGTTTAACGATTTCAGAAGACTTCAAAATTTAGGATACATAGTAAATTTATTTATTTTGTGGGTATAACATTTTGGGGGTTTGCAACAACAACAACAACAAAGTTTCGTTTAATACTTAATTCACAGATTGGGAATGGGGTATTAGTATCCACAGCTAACAATTTGTTCATTTCTTTTATTTTTGATTTGTAACAACCACAAAAATCAGCACACCATGAAAATAGTGAATTCACAGTACCTGGAGTGGTTTGCTGATATTAACAAACAGTCCAGAAGTTTCTTTTTAAAACTGTGGTGATAAGGGGTGGGGATGCAGATGCATATTATTGGGGGGGGGGGGCGGGGGGAACAAATAACTGATGAGTAAGTTCTTTTCTCAAAATAGCTTCCAGTATTAAAATGTAATATATTTTCCTTTTCCATTAATAAAGTGATCCGGGAACTTGAATTTACAGCTCAGAGGTCAAGGTGTAAACATGAATACCAAGGTTACTTTCCTGGTACTGGTGACACTAGCTGCATTGAGTGTCTCAACCCATGGGTTAAAGTCATTCAAGATATTTAAAGGTGAGCTTCAATTCAACTTAAACTTCCTGTTAAAATAATTGGGCTTAATGCCAATATTTCAGATAATGGGTGCAAAAATTCTGAGTGTTGTATAGTCCTGAAGTTGCGATTCCTAATGCTTTTCAGAAACTTCTAAAATGCTAAACAATAATCCAAAGATTTACTCTTTGAATTAATTTTGGACAAAACTATATATATTCATACACACAGTACCAAACATATAAATGTCAGACCTATTTTATCCAGATATGTCAACTCAGTTCTATTTATGTGTGTGTGTGTGTGTGTGTGTCTGTGTGTGTGTGTGTGTGTAAGGTAATAATTATATACAACTTCAAACATTTAACTAAAGCTATCTGACACATCTCTGTATTTGTTTGCTTATCAAGGAGTACAACAGCTTGGGTCACATGGTGGGATTTCACAATTCTATTGGTCACTACATACCATGTCCTCTCCATATATATATTTAAGCACAATAATACAACCACACAGTTCAGTCCACAGGCTCAAGGTAAGGGTATTATTTTACACTCTCCACATGGTAAGGGCATTATTTTTGCAACTGTGTACATATACTAAGGAACAGTCTATATATTAATGAAGTATTTGCCCTGAAAAAACATGGAATTCCTATGAATAAAATAATATAAGCTTACCTATTTGTAAATCGCACACATTAAAAAAGTTTGAAAAATTTGAACATTAAATTAATTTTGTATTAAGGCTGCATTTCTTCAAAAAAACTTCATTTTAAAAAATATTATGAACATTTTGTTTCTGACGCTGTTATTTTTGTCTTACGTTAAGGGGATATTTACTGTATGTGCTCCTTTATAAACTGGGTCTAAATGCAAATAACATAGACCCTAATCTGCTGTTGCATAATGCATTGGCAGATCAGGTCTACGTTGTTTGTTCTACTGATTACTCCAAACATATCGCTTAGACCCAGAACTGCATGGACATTATGCAAATGATGACAAGGAATAAAAATGAAAGTATGTCAAGATATGTAAAGAATGGGATAACTCAGTAGAGTACCATTCAGCATGGTACCTTGCCTCCAGTGTTAGGTTTTTTTATTTTTTGTGGAAAAAATTACTGACAACACCACTGTTGCCCATTAAGAAAAGATTATAATGCAAGAAAAGAATATAATTATACAAGTTTTCAGATGTTAAAAGTTTAATTTCAATGGTAGCAATCATCATATTCTGCATTGAGGCAAATTAATTACCTTTATTTCACAGGAAATTTTAATCCTTAGTTTACTCAGGGTGAAACAAGTTGTCACACATCTGTCCCTGGAATGTATATGCTTCATGGTTGAAGGGTTTGGCTTGTGATGATAGAGACCTTCTGACAAAAGTATCATAATATAAACTCTTTATATTTATCTACTATGGGTAACCCAAATCAGCAGAGATCTACCATACATACTTGCATACAAGTCAGATCTAACTGAAAACACAGACCAAAATCTGTCATTGCAAAATATGCTGGCAGATCAGGGTCTATGCTGTTTGTTCTAGAGTAGTGCTAAAAAAAACCCAAATGGACCCAGATCTGGCAGCTCATAATGCACTGGTAGATCTGATTCTACTTCTAAATGAGTATATACGGTAGATCTGCTGTTATATTAAGTACAAGTCAATCACTGTCTATGAAAGTGAACTGCACAGACCCTGATCTGCAAGCACATTATGGTTAGGGATATCTGGTTCTACAGTATTTGTAGCTTGGTGCATGTTATACTTGGTCTGGTGCACTACTGCAGGACAAGGTTATGCAGCAGGATCCATTTGATAGATTTACTGACTGATTTGTGAAAATACCTTAAGTCATGTGATTCTGACTAACAGTCAGCTGTTTTCTTTGGTCTGATAGGTATAATCTCATTGTGACTGACAGACTGATGGTGAGAAACAGGTAAATGATAACCACTTGTGACCATGAGAAATAGATAAAATGATGTCAGTCATGCAGCCTTGATTGCTCCGTTCTTAACGTTTCAATGCTGTATCACACCAAACATCCTTTGAATGCACAGTTTCTATTGCTAAAACTGTTTCTGCTTTGGGATGATCTGTTAAGTCCCTCTCTCCTCTCCTCCGATTTATGCATGCTTGTGAACTCTTCTGTTTAACGATTTCAGAAGACTTCAAAATTTTAGGATACATAGTAAATTTATTTATTTTGTGGGTATAACATTTTGGGGGTTTGCAACAACAACAACAACAAAGTTTCGTTTAATACTTAATTCACAGATTGGGAATGGGGTATTAGTATCCACAGCTAACAATTTGTTCATTTCTTTTATTTTTGATTTGTAACAACCACAAAAATCAGCACACCATGAAAATAGTGAATTCACAGTACCTGGAGTGGTTTGCTGATATTAACAAACAGTCCAGAAGTTTCTTTTTAAAACTGTGGTGATAAGGGGTGGGGGTGCAGATGCATATTATTGGGGGGGGGGCGGGGAACAAATAACTGATGAGTAAGTTCTTTTCTCAAAATAGCTTCCAGTATTAAAATGTAATATATTTTTCTTTTCCATTAATAAGGTGATCCGGGAACTTGAAATTACAGCTCAGAGGTCAAGGTGTAAACATGAATACCAAGGTTACTTTCCTGGTACTGGTGACACTAGCTGCATTGAGTGTCTCAACCCATGGGTTAAAGTCATTCAAGAGATTTAAAGGTGAGCTTCAATTCAACTTAAACTTCCTGTTAAAATAATTGGGCTTAATGCCAATATTTCAGATAATGGGTGCAATAATTCTGAGTGTTGTATAGTCCTGAAGTTGCGATTCCTAATGCTTTTCAGAAACTTCTAAAATGCTAAACAATAATCCAAAGATTTACTCTTTGAATTAATTTTGGACAAAACTATATATATTCATACACACAGTACCAAACATATAAATGTCAGACCTATTTTATCCAGATATGTCAACTCAGTTCTATTTATGTGTGTGTGTGCATGTGTGTGTGTGTGCCAAGCAGATGGTCTCAAGGTACACTGGTATATGTAAGCCAAGTCACTCAACCACTTAGGCCACCAAAGCAATAATCCCAAATGAAAGATATTATTATACTCTTATTGTAATTATTCTTTGTATGTGAGATGAGCAAAAAATTTTTTGCAAGTTTTGTCCCAGCTTTCATAGTATTGGTGTCTGCAGCATTTCTCCAATAAAAAGCAGCCCAAGGGACTTGCCTTTTAAATTTTTTTAAGGGGGCATGCATATATGTGTGGAGGGGGCGCAGGGGTAGGCTTATTAGTGTCCTTAATATATGAGAACTATACTTAATGCCTATACCTATTTATTCAGACACAAGTGGTCTGTATTAGTCAATACTCGAGATGATCAAAATTCCAAGTAATGATTAGGACAAAACTAAGTCAATGATGTAGGTCAGTCACTTTTTTTTTGTATGGTGGAATTTCACAATTTGTATGTTGGTGTCCAGTTTAATGACTAAATAAGCAACTGGGTCCAAAAAAGTCAACAAACTAAAAACAAAAAAATGAAGATAATTGCTTAAGTGTTGACCTACTTTTGAGCTGACAATACTGTACTCGTCAATATGAAGTCACATAATCAAGTATAATACGTGTAGCAGCTGTGGTACCCCAGAAATTGGCTTAAAAACTGGACATAATCACGTGGGAAAATTGGGTCAGATTGACCTATTTTGGGTATGTTGGTGTAGTACTGCTCATGAGCTTTGTATAAAGCTATTATCATAAGTTCAAGCAAGACTTAGAAACTAGGATGTAAAAAGTATAGATGATCATTGGAACATACAAGGTAGGTCACAGTGACCTACTGTTTTATAATGGTGTAGTTCTCCTTGGGATGAGTGTACATATTAAGCTTTATGACTATGCCAGCAATGGTGTCCGAGAAACTGACAGAAGTATAAAAAGTGCACATAATAAATGGTACATGAAAAAATATATCACAGTGACCTATTTTCGGTAAGGTGATGTAGCTCAGGCTGTATGAACTTATCAAGTTTCATAACTGTAGTACAAATAACAATGTTTGGGAAACTTACCTAAACATAAAAGCAAACCTTTGCTAAGCTCTCATGCCTTTGTCCAGGCAAGCTAAAAATGGACCATGTTAGATAATCTCTTTGGAGGTAAAATTTGCATAAATGTGGGTCAGGAGGTACAGGACTATCATACCGATCATATTGGTTTTGGGAAGAAATAAAACTTCAAGCCTACATAAAAAAAACCCAAAACAGTCAAAGCTATATTTATTCGTTGTTACATAGTGACCACCTACTAGTATTCATAATACCCATATTGAACAATTCTCCATGAACAGTGTCTAATAAAGCCCAATGATCAGTATAATATGGTCACCTTGAGTTCATTATGCCACGATCAGGTTAGCTGGAATTGTTTGCTTGACTGTTTATTTATTTTTTCTGATTTGCTAGGTTCTTATTAATTTATTGTCTTTGTCAACATTTATTTAAGACTGTGACGAGGTCCGCAAGTCTGGACATAATGAATCAGGCCAATACCTTCTATGGACATCTGAGAAAAAAACGCTGAAGGTAACTTTTGTTTTCTTGCAAATGTGACCAAACTTTATATCAAGTACATTCCCTGCTGTATATTTTGCCACCATACAAAAAGCACTGCTATATACCTATTTGGTTGTTATTGCTGTTTAGCTTATGTATTTAGTTGGGAGAATGAAGGTGGTGCTTTTTCAAGGATATGACCTCATAGGATCCAACTTTAAGTGTTTTTATTAGGAAATAAAGCAAATTTAGCCAGTAACTGGAGTCAAAAGCAATAGCAGCTAACTTTGGATAAACAGCATATTTTGAATAAATTTCAAACCAGTCATGCTAAAAACTGTTTTAATTAAATTTGCTTGAATGATTGCTAGCGCATACACAAGCAACATTGGCTAAAGGTTCATACTTCCACCTGCCAGACTTCAATAAAAACAGTATATATACCAGTACTTATTAATTAAATACTGATATTCATTACTAAATTATTTCTCATATATTTTCATTTATCCATTCTAAACACATGAAAATTGTATCATTATTTTTTCACATGTGAAAAATATAATTTTTCCCATTTTGCAGCCAGCAGTAAATGACAACCACAATACTTCTTTATGCACTGAATTGTTTTTGCTACAATATCATTTGTGGCTATTGTGTCAATCTGGTGTTTTCTTGCTCAACCCAATTCATTCTTGTAGCTGGATACAGTCAAATATTTTATTCTATGTCTCAAACTGCAATTTATAGACTAGGATATCACACACCTAACCTGCTCTTAAATTACTAATATTTTCATAATAAACCTTTTTACTAACTTTTACCTGGGGTGAACTTGGAAGGTGGGAGTATGGCTCAACAAGTATTTGGGGAGTTTGAATGGAAGGACAAGTACAAGGTCAGTGGGCATGGGGGAACAAGTTTAATTTTCTTAAATTATGGAAAAGGACTAGTATGTAACAAAAAAGAAATCTGCCTCTCCTGATAACCGTTTTTATTACACCCCCTGCTCCCCCCCTCATCCCCTGTCTCCAGATGAAATATATTCAATATTAACTCAGGAAAAAAAAGAAAATATCTTCTATGTATTTCAGGTGCACTGCGAACATGGGCTGAATGCTTCCACTGTCCTCATCCTTCAGCGGAAATTCGGAGATATCAGCTTCACTAGATCATGGGCAAAGTACCAAGTGGGCTTTGGGGTCTCTTCTGGAGACTACTGGGCTGGACTGGAAACCATATACAAATTAACTAATTTCCAAGGTAAATGATTTTATATTTTATATGATGAAATGCTGCAGAGCAAAACTGACCCTAATCAATGCATGTACACTAAATTCTTTTCTTGAATTTGAGGTGCTAAAGACTCAAACTATTCTTGTGAATACAGTTGCTCTTGATCAGGTTTCCTGTCCCTTTAATTTATTTCATAATGTTATATGTACGTAAAAAAAATCCAAAACATGAAGGGATGTGCTGTTTTCCAGAAAGTTGAAAAGGTGGGGAACAAAACTCAAGTATGAGAACACAGATGACATAGAGAGTTGAAGTGATATGGATTTACACAAGGTCACATGGAACAATATAATACCTGAGACATTGTTATTCATTGTCATTTTTACTATCGTAAAAATACGACACTAAATAATTTTAAAAGTATTTGTCTACATTGTCTTTACGTTATATTTCCACTAAAAGTATTTATACTATTGCAGCAAGTACTGCCATCAACGGAACAATATCCAAGGGAGACAACTACTATCATGTCCAATCATTTACTTAAAAATAAGTGGACTGTTGTCATATTTGAAACTGACCAAAAAGGCTAATGCATCAATCCATTTTACTTACTGTAATAAGACCATAAAGCTTTGTTACTATTATAAGTAATACAAACTATATTTGGTAGAAGAGATTGGACACAATGTTTTAAGGCAAAGAGGAACTAACATCATTCAAGCCCAAAAAAGAGGGTGCCATATGTGTATTGTTTATTCCATTTACAAAAACATTAATAAACATGGCAGCATAAGCGTAAGTTATTTTGAAATGTATAGTCTAGTCATGTTTATCCAACTTTCACTGATCCAACTGTAATCTGACAATGTCCCTATGCTGTGGGCATATACTTGTGAATACAAAATATGAAATGTCTCATTTCCAAACGGGTAGTTTTCAAGTGTGAGAAGCTATACTTGAAATAAGATAAATTACTCCTTTCTCGCTTTCTTTATCGCTCTCTTTCTCACTCAGTACAGGGGTCAACTTAAAACAGATTCTTCCATTGGCAAGTAAGGCCATCTATTGAGGAAATCAATTTGCCCTCCCAACCAAACTGAATATAATAACTTCAAATTTTAACTGGCCTCATGTTCTGTTATTGGCAGAATTAACTGGTAATCCCTAAAACCCACAGGCAATGAACTGGCAGGACAACAGCTAAATCAACCCCTGCAATAGTCTATTAGTATAATGTCTTCAAAGTTGTTGAGCAAAATCATCCTGAATGATACACAACACACAAATATGCATGACTAAATTTATTACAGCCTTGATGGCTACGGCAATAAAATGCATAGTTAAGAACATTTACATCCTGTTACAATTCAGCTAGCATGCTTAAGTTGACTTAACTTTTGTATTTTCATTGCAGGTTAAAGTTCCCTGTCTAAACCCTCCTCCACATTACATAATGAGACTCACTGCCATGAATATTTTTAAAATGCTTATGACTGTTGAACATCACTACACTGATAATGTAATAATACATCAATTTATAATCTGGCAGAGGACTGGATCAGCTTGGAAAGCATTCTCCCACTTTTTATTATTTCATATTGTATAAATGTTAAATTGTATAATTTTTAGCCTTCAGCCTCTTCCACCCCCACCCCCCTTTCCCTGAACCAGTGGTTGCAGCCCAAAGTCTGCTGTATGTATGATTTGTATTCCTGCTGTGACTTTATAAAGAAAAATATGGTCAAAGTAATATTGAAAATGTCATTGTAACTGACACTTTTGTACATGTGATCTATGATCCCCTCCCCTCTCCTCAAGCAGACATTTGGAAAAGAAGCAAGCAAAAAATAAAAAACAAACTTCATGCATATGGGTAACAATAATTAACCACTCCCATATTAGAAGGAAATATGCCATAGACAAATGGCAGATGCCCCAATATGCAGAATGTTGAAGAATGGTAACACAGTAAGACAAACTAAAAGTTGCAGCTGCAATAAAGGTAAAAGGCAGAAACACAGGGTTTAGATCAGACAGATTCCACTGTGCATTGCATATTTTTTAATGTTATTTTAATTTCATTCTAATAAGTAGAAGTTGGAAGAAACATTGCTCTTTTACTGAATATATGACCTTAAATAACTACTGTGAGACTTAACAAATGAACATGAACAAAGAAAACTAAGATGGAATATGTCAATTAATGTTTTTGGCAACAGGACTTTAATGGCAAAACTGAATACAGTATTTTGTGGTTTTTTTCCCCCATTCATTTCAGGTTACAATGTACTGACCTTCTACATGCAGGATTGGCAGGGGAACAACCGTAATGTTCGTTATTCCTATTTCCGTATCACTGACTACTCTCAGGGGTACCGTCTATCAGTATCCGGTTATTCGGGATCAGTGCCTGACGACTTCAGCTACAATAATGGCATGCCTTTTGCCACTTATGATGTCGGGGACCAAAAAAATTGTGCCAAAAATCAAAAAGCTGGATGGTGGTTTAACTACTGTACTTATACCCTCCCAACTGGACACTATTACTCTGGGGGTCCATATACTCCCTCTGGTGGTTTCTGTGATGGAATATTCTGGCAAGACTGGAATACCTATAAGTGTGCCTACTCTCTTAAGTATTTGAGTATGGTCCTCTCAACATCTTAAATTCCCTCAGTATTTTATTCACCCTATGTTAAAGTGACCTGGCAGTTTAACCTTACATAAGAATGTGTAATCTCAAATTTAGTAATAAAGGTATGATGAATATTTGTTATCAGGGCAACTCAACAACAAGAAGCATGCAAAATGCCAGCACTCATCAAAATCATTTGTCATACATGGATTTCATTGTAATAAATACCTGAATTATAGAATAAACCACCAACTCAGGTTGGTCAATGAATAAACTGCACATTTTCTTTCATTCTCTCACTCTAACTTATTTAATTTACAGTAATCCTCAAAATTCTTAAAATCTGTCCCCTTTTCTTCTTTACATTTCTTTAACCATATACATTATGACCCTGCTATAGCACAATGGTTGGGGTCCATAGAACCCAACTGTTTTATAGAACAAACTGTTATAACCAAGTCAGTCCGTTTCTTATGACGGCAGCAACAACAAATAATTGTAGAACATTGATTGTGACTGATTTTTTTTATTTGCTTAGTATTTATACAAAACATTTTCCAGGGACAAGTTCAATTTTCCAGTCGGCTTGTAAATCCCTGTGAATATTTGAATATGGTTGTGTATTATCCCAGAGTTAACTGAAATGAAACTAGCTTGCTCTGATTAGTGTTTCCTTTCCATTATTTAATAAAGAATTGCAAATAATTATTAATTTTAATAGAAAAATACTTTTTCCAATGTTACAATTGTATATAATCCCACTGTGCACACATGCTTACATAGTGTTATGTCATACACAGCTTTACTGTTTAGGACACATGCAGACTCAAAAATAGGTGTCTGTTGAAGATAAATAACTCTTTCTCCATGCACTGTATAGAGGAGACATAATGGGTTTATTTTAGAATCACTTCTTGATAGAAAGAAAATCAGTATAATATAAATCCATTAAAACATTTCAATGGGAAAATATGAATTTACTTAACTTTGAATGATACTACATTTCAAATGATGCACAGTAATGAAATTACTAATTCATATTTACAAATACATAACATAAAAATATATATTTCTATACAGGAAGACTTTATTGGTTCAGATAATTATAAAATCTATATTTATTGGGATACTGCTATATGAGATTTTACTGCACTAAAAAGTTTATATGTCCATTTTTATACACACAACTTTAGGATCACAAATCATTTTATTTCTCAAAATACAATTGTTATCTAAAACAGACAAAATAAAATGAAAGGCCTTAGCTCTCAACACAAATATTGGATCATGAGAAACTGCTTTTAAATGGAGACTAAAACACAATGAAAAGACAAAAGAATTGAATAAGAAACAGACCAACCAGAAAAGCTGGCGAACAAATCAGCTTTATTTAAATGAAAATCAATTACCTCAAAATCCATTTAATTACCCTCATTACCTACAATCTCATTATAGTACTCCTTCAATGTAAGGCATACTTCATTATTACATGGTTCTTTTTATACAGTGGGGGTGTGGTCATGGAGCCCACTTTATCATGTACATGTAAAATTACAAGTTTAGCATCCTTCATTATCAGGCAGTCTCGCTATAAGGTGGCATTGCTTCAAACTACAGTGATATAACAAAGGAGTATTGAATTACCATTTAACATCCTTTATATGGTTTATTTAATCTTCATCATAAAAAATGTCAGTATTAAGATATGAATAATAGAAGCTCATTGTAAAAATCAAAGGAAAAGACTCCAATAATCCTTCTAGACATTGTGTGGAAAATAAGAATTCAAGTTTATTTCAACTACTATTAGACTAATGTCATAAATTACAATCTGCACAGTCCTCTAGGAAGCATGGGTGTTGGTGAAAGTGGGCTTTGAGATGGGAAAACCAAAGTATTGAAGGAATAAAAGACCATCTGTGGTTACATGTAGCCCTTGCATCGTCTCCACTAGCCAAGGGTTGTCAATCCACTATGTTATTCATCGACTTCTGATATATCTAACCAACTGAAACAGTATCTACCTCTGTGCTATCTGATTGGATGCTGCTGAAAGAAACTGACATCGACTGCTAGTTACATTTACTGAGGAATAACTGACATATGTAACTAGATGAACATCATCTACTACTTTGCTATCTGACTGGATACAGCTAAAAGAAACTGACACAAACAGACAGCTTGTTACATTTACCAAGAAAGACAGTCAGGAATAATCAATGCAGTCTCTGAAGACATTACATCTTTGTCGTTTTTTCCTGTTTCTTGATTTGCAAGTTTTTCTTTCAAGTGAAGGCAACAGAATATCATGGAAGTCATCATCTTGGATACCTAACAGATGTAAGGTGCTTTCACTGACCAACTGATTTTGCTTGCCATATGCAGTAACTCTTTTATCTGCAAGAGGGCACATGTTCAAAACACTATTTTGGATAACTATATATGCCATAGGTCATTGAGGAATTCAGTTAAGCGATGATGCCCATGTACATGTATGTGCTACTATGGGTTTTGAATGTTTATTCATTATGTGCAAACTGAACATGGATCTCTGCCAACATATTCCCAATGTCTGGTTTTGAAATGCCTCTCTGAGTAAGTATGATAAGCTTTGAACCAACAACTTGGAGATTGAAAACAATACCTTGCCTCTGCATTCGGGGATGAAAAATGATGGCCTCCCATCATAACATTCACATAAAACACACATAACAGAGGTGAGTTATAAATGCCTCAAGAGCTGCTAAAACTCTGCCACAAACACATGATACTTGACACAAATAAACAGCATATTAGAAATACCACATAAACATATAACAGTGGTATGTCATAAATGCCTCAAGAGCTGCTAAAACTCTGCAACAAACATGCAACACAAGTAAATATTCCCAACTATTATTATTATTATTATTATTATTACAATTACTTGGTAATGAATCTGTTGAAACTTTTCCTATGCCATGAGCTTGTATGTGAACAACAAGGCCAGGACCCATGCCTTGAGCCAATGATTGAAGTATTTCTTACAAATTGTGACCCTGACCTCAAGTTTAAACGGTTGAGCAAATGTCACAAATAAATGGTCTTAGATTCATAATTATTTTTTCTAAGTATGAACAAGTACGAACAACTATCCATCAAATAGTTTAGGAAATACAACCACAATGAAAATATATCAATCAAAACCTTAACAGAAATTTCTGTGGTTTCTTGCTTGACTTCAAAGTTACAGGGTCAAACAAGTGTCACAGAATGAATTATCTTATTTTTATAAAGATTCCTTGACCTCAAGGTCAAATGGACAAACAATGAATTGTTTACCGTATTTCATGTAATTTTTTGTACACAAAAAAATAATTATTAATTTCAGTGTACGAAAAATAAAGGGATCGTACCTGAACAAGTTCTGTGGAACACAAGCTACTCGACAACCTAACGGTACAAACGTACAAAGTAAATGTATATTTTCTGTCTCATTCTGGTCTCAACTCAAGAATCTAATTACAATAAAAATAAAAGTACTCAAAAAGATTTTTGTTGTTATTAGTGAAAGAGAGAGAGGATTATGTCTCAGTGTGCAAAGTCATCTGTATTTAGAGCATATGTAGCTGTTATGTTGTGTAATGTTGGCAAAATGATTAAGATGGTTTGAACATGTATTAGTTATGGGTATTATTTATTGGTAAATTGTACGAAACGATATGAGTCCACATTGTCAAGAAATTAAGTGCAACTTGTATTTTTACAGCAACAATAATCTCATTATCAAATTGCAATAAAAATAAAGAACATGAAATAAATCACGTTTTAGTTAATGCTCATGAGCGTGCATGCACGTGTGTGTGTGTTTGTGCGAGAGAGAGAGAGAGAGAGAGAGAGAGAGATGAAACATAATTTTGTCAGTGTACAAGACCGTATTTATTCAGGGTGGTTTTTATCTGTAGCTTTTGCAAAGAGAAAAAGGACTATTTTCAGTTAACTGATGTCAGTGTGATAATCCTCATGTATTACGACCCTGCTATATTCCATTATCAATAAACACCGCTAAATCAACAATCCATTCTTGTTTTATTTACAATGTACATTTTCACAACAACCACATGGCTATGCAGTGGTAGTTACACGGTAATTAAACATGCTTAGCACTTTGGTTATTCCATTTGAAACCAAATCGAGGACAAGAATCGACAGAAGAGGTCAAATCAGCGAGGCTGCCAGTAGGGAAATAAGGCTCTCTTTAGGGAAATGAAAATCTACCAATGTGCTATTGAAGCCGTTGTCCATACAGTAGATGTTATAAGGACAAGCGATCATACACATTACTTGTTATTCGAACTTGCCAATAAAGATAATAGTGGGGTATATCGTAGAATAGATTTGCAATAAAATGTTAATTATATCCAAGTCAAAACAGACCAAACACTTAAAAGATAGTATATATATATATATATATATATATATATATATATATATACACGAATCGATTTAACGGAGTCTGTGACTTTCAAATTTACGATGGAAAATGACAAAATTTTATATTTTATGTTTGTATGACTATAATGATACAATAAGACTAGTTGACCAATGGTCGGTGTTCTTCACTTTAGCGTGTACTGAGATGTAATTTTTGCTGGATAAGAAAACATCAAATGGCTTCCAAACTCGTTTTAAAATGCACGTGGTGTTTTGTTACGGTGACGGACTTAATAAGGAGAACTAATTAACGACAATATTTAAAGGTATGGTCTGTGAAGTCCTTTGTCCATTTGTTAATAAACACCAGTACATATTTTAATGACAATAAGAGTGCTTATGCACATGGGTGCCTGCAGGATTTCTTGCAAAGGGGGAGGGGGGCACAGGATTTTTTGCAGGGTGGGGTCAGTCAGTCACAGGCGGGAGAGTTAGTATACTAAGCAGTCTGAAACTAAAGCTAATATTTACTAAGTGTTTTGAACATAATCTAATGTGACATATTTGCAGCTTCATTTACATGATTAAACTTGTCGGAATTTATATATATATATATATATATATATGCAGTATGATTTCCAGGGGGGGTCACGGGACCTATGCTGCAGGCACCCATGCTTATGCATCAGTCATTGTATTTTCTCACCAACAATTATTAATTTTTGTAAAAACAAAATGGCAATACAGTATTTTCGATCTTTTTGCAAACGTAAATCTTCTTAGTAGAAATTTTATACCTGATAATTTAATGGATTTTTCGAAAAATACAAAGTGATATGTACGAAAAATTAAGCTACATTTAAATAATTATTATTTTGATAACTGGATTGTGTATGAAAAATTAAAGGGTACGAAAAAATACATGAAATACGATAGTCTCTTAATGAATCATTAATGAATAAAATCAATAAAGGGTTAGGAAAATACTAGTAAATGAATAAAAACTTTAACCAATAACCTTGTAACCATAAAAGAATTTTAATGACTGACCTTGACCTTAAGGTCAAAGGATCAAGCTAGCATGTAACAAAATTTTACATCAAACCTATGATCCTTGGATTACGAGTCTGATGCTCTACCAAGTGATCTACCTCACCCCCACTTGTAAAAGGTGGAATAATGTGGAGTAAATTCATGACAAAGTAAGAAAACTACATGGTTGCGTGGCCATATTACAAACCATGAATAATTCATTTTTATTCAAGGCATACTAATAACTGTAGACTTTCTTGGTTCTTTGAACCCTGATTTACACAGCTAAATCCAACTTAAGTCACTTTATGAGCAAATTGTGTTTACGAAAATGACCTAAATACAGATCCTAACCAAGTGAAACTGAGCTCAACCAAAGGACAGGCATCTTTTAGATCCAGGAAATATGAGTCAGAGTTACCTAGTTTTGACAGATGACAGTTGTACTCCTCATAACACATTTGCATACTAATGTTGTGACTCCAGAACAAGAATGCCTGAGAACACTAGTCAAACATGAATGTTAACCAAATAAATTAGCTGTTAAATTTAGGTAACAATGACCTAATTTTCTCCAAAAGATACAGTACTCTACATGGCATATAAATACCAACTAATGTGACCCTACAAGTAAGTACTTCAAAAAATTATCTTAATGTAAATCTTTACTGAGAGAAACTGACATCAGCTCAAAGGGTAAGCACAAATCAATGAACCATGAATCACACATCACAGTGACTCAGTTTTTTATTTATGGCTGTAGTACTCCTCAAGACCCAAATGCATATGGGACTCGGGTAACAGTACCTGACAAACTAAGTTAAACACAAAATTTAACCAAAATGAATAAATCGTGAAATATGGATCGAAGTTACCTAATTTTCACTGGAAAGTGTAGTACTCGACCTATACAACTCTAGATGGAACATATTTTGAAGAAATTACCTAAATGAAAACCTTAATCCAAGTGTTGACACTCTATTGATGGACAGATGGACACATGGACAGACATCATCAATCCATTAGCTGGAACTCTACTACAATTTTACCACAATACATGTCATTGAAACTGCTATGTTGATTTTTATTCCTGACACAGAATTGTTTCATTACTGGGTTATCACACCACACTTGTCCAATTACATACTGAAAGCTTATCCAATGACAAACAAGAAGCATTTCATACATGAGGTTTAATAATATCCAGGACTATTTACAAAATATTGGGTGGAATATAAAAGAACAGATGCAACAATGATTACTATTACAATACCACACATACAATGGGCTATGCAAGTATTCTCATCTAGAGAAAAAAAATAATAGTTTGTTCTCGTTATTTTGATGTTAACAGTTTGAAGGAAATCTGAGTGCAGGTGTCAAACAACATTAACGGCATTGAATTACAGTAAGAGATGAAGGTACAGAAGTCAACAAAAGGAAGTTAGTCTGCTGCATTACTACAGAAAGCACTACCTACTTGGTGAAACTTTTTCCTCATGACATAGAGCTCCTCATTAGCTTCAATTCTCTGTCTCTCACTGTCTTTCTTTTTTGACAATTTCATATACTTCATCATGGCTTGTTCATGCTCTGAAGAAGAAAATTCCTTTTAAAATAATCAAGACTGATCATCATTTGTTTTCTGCTGAATAGATTCAGAAGTAGGAAATTTTACTGGCATTTGCAGGTGTTATAGCTGATAATGTGTATATAAACACAGCTATGCCAAACTGATATGCAGTGAAACTGGTCCCTAGTTAACTGTTTCCTCTGCAGACTGGTCACATATTCTGGTTCCAAGAAGACTCTTCTAATACAATCAAAACTTTATATACTGGCCACCTTTAGAAAACAGCTAATTTCTGGTCCCAACTGTGTCTGCTTGAGCAAAGTTTTACTGTATAATAAGTTAATCTATCCAATGTATGATTTGGCATAATGTGAATCAAACAGATCAGTGAAAGAATAAAATAATGAAATCAGTCCGAAATACAAAGTAAAAAAAATCAGAGGGATTGACAAGAACTCTTCAAGAACATTGTCAATCTTGCTGGAAACTTTAAGTCCAGTCAAACCTGCTTTAAAGATCACCCCTCTCAAGCAATCATCTGTGTTTTGCAGCTGGCACAGAAAAGAGAGTTTGGTTTGCTTTGGCTTGGACTTTTATGGAATGGCAACATAAGTGGTTATTATGCCAGGACAAATGGGGTAATGTGCCTTGTCAAAATATATGCCATGGTAGATTGCACAATTCAAACCCAAACCCTTTCGATCACAAGTTCAGCATGCTAACCAGTGCAGTTCCTGTTTCCAATAGTCTCATCTTACGACATATAGGAGGGAGCATTTTATTTCTTCTGCATTCTCTACCCCCTACCCTTAAAAGTTCAACTATACTCTGCCCCTTTTCCACTACATCCTGTCATCATCCTTTCCAAACCAGTTGCTATACATGGCCAGCAGTGTAATATATGCTCACTGTCTTGTCAATGTCCATGTGTCACTAAAAGATTTAAGTTGTAAATTCAACAGTCTAAATTGTTTTATCATCCTCTAAACTTTTCAATTAGTCCCATCACAGCTGATCCAAGTGTTTACTAGGGGAAGACATACTATTAGTAATGAATGAAAGGTTTAATAAAACAGATCTTGGCTTCACTGTCACCCAACAAACTATCATGGACACTTCAAACTGCATGTGTGTGTGTGTGTGGGTGTGGTTTGGATTTTTAATGTAGCTTTAAAAATTGTTTAATCTTAATAATGCCATGATGTCTGCATTGTGGCAGTTTATAGTCATGTCTAGCTGTGGGGCATCATGCTGCAGACATGTAGCATAATGTCCCACCCAGTCACATTATTCTGACACCAGGCCAACCAGTCCTAACACTAACCTATTAACACTGAGCACCTAGCGAGGCAGCTGTTAGTATCATTTTTATAAGTCTTTGGTCTGACTCATGCTGACATAAACATTCCCCTCTAAAAATTTATTTTGGAAATTTGAGTTGACAATTTTTCCTCTCCCTACACTACTTTGGAAATAAACACAGCTGTATTTTTCCTACAGACTTCATCTTCTCTTCTTTATATTTTCTATCAATGATCAATGACCATGTGCTATCAACTGGTACCCATGTTATCAAAATCAGTACGACATTTCTGTCAGCCAATAAAATTTATCCTCTTATACTCTCCGGCGATGAGTGCACTCCATTCAGTAAGCTTGGGACGCACTCAAATCAGTCTAAAAAACTGTAATCTATTATTTTTATATTTGGGACTTGATGGAACTTTGAGGCTTGGTTTTCATTTTTGGTGCAAGAGCACAGTCTAAGTTAACACTGCCTATGATCAAGTAAACAATCGCATGTACTTACCATGTGAAGCTCTTTGGAACATCTCAAACATTGTGGATATTTCTGAAATAAAATAAACAAATTTTGAAAGCTTAGTCGAGTTATTAAAACCAAGAATCACTGAACTCTGCAATGTACCCTTTTAATTTAGAATCAGCATATTTTGGTTAAAACAAAATACATCTTTACATTATAATGCAACCAATGTAATTTTTACCTAATTATAATGAAATAATTTTTTTAAAAAGTAAAATGCATTTCTTCGATAATACTTACTAGATCATGATACCTTGAGAGAACAACTACTTCCTTGCAAATCCAGTCTTCCCAGGCTAAACTATTTAGCTAAGAAAGCTAAAAGTTACCTGTCTGCACAGATGGCATTGAAATAGAATGATATCCCTTTGATTCAGGGACTGGCACCAAATCCTATCGAAACTTCAGTTACTACTGGAACAGAATGCATGCTCTTTTAGAAGGATGTAACTTCAAGAAGGCTGGGAGGGTGTATCTGTGTTATGATCAGATAAGTATTATCAAAGAAACATATTTTACTAGAATAAAACTGGTTTCTTCTACAAATACATTACCCGATCATAATACCTTAGGAGAATAGGCAAGAGGTGGCGGGTGTTACATACCCTAACCCCAGAGAGGCCATATCCTTACTCCAGAGATGCTATGTATGATGCAGCTTACAGACAGATAACCCATACACAGCACTGAATCCATATACTGATCCAAATTTTATCAAAGAAAATACTTTCCCTCCTGCACATCCAGCAGAAGTTGTCAAACCACACCCTAAGGAAGCTGCCAAATGACCTGGGAAGGTAACTTGTCATGCTGATCCTTTTGAAATTAAAGATCTCTGGGGTAAAAGCTTAATAAAGCTGACTCTTACCTCAATCTCACGGCTCGTATAAGGTCAGCTAGGGAAAAGTTACACTCAAATGCACAGGAAGTTCATGTGGTTAATTCTCTCTATGCAGAGTGGTTAACGTCAGAGTACCTATGTTGATATGTCATCCTTTCCTTCTTGGCTCAGTTCTGTTCAGATACCACTTCAGGGCTGTCACTGGATCCTGTAGATGATCATGACTCGAAGGGTCCATGATAAAAAAAAGGTTGCACCAAAAAAGAATGATTTGCTATGAGCAGAAGCATGTTTTTTGCAATGAAAGCAGGGGTTGTCATGAGTGACAGTGACCCATCCTATTGGAACTGTAGGGTGGTTCAGGTCAACTGATTCTGCTTGCTGTCACTAGAGTGAGTAGGAAGCAGGTCTTATATGACAGGTGAACAAATAAAGCTATTGAAAGCGATTAAATGGTATCTTATTCAGCCAGGTTAGCACCCATGATAGACTCCACTTTGGGCAGAGAAGTGATGAATTGGACAACTGAAATCAAAGTTTGACAGAAGATCAGATACATCTTTACTTTGTCCAATATCTTCTCCTTCCATGATGATGCAGTGTGTCAGAGATCATGGAATGGTAGCCCTTTATCATAATTGGAGCTGTGTTTCATCAAAGTGCAAAAGTAGGAAGTTAACTATATGAGGCACTGATGCCTTCATGAGTGAAATTTGTTCACACTCAGAACATTGTAAGAAAATTCTTCATATCCCCATGTATGCTTTCAAAGTAGAGGGACTTCTCGCTTAAGCAATTTTTTCTGCCACTTGTTGAGAGAATTGTTTGTTCTTGAAGATTTGTTTAATATAATCCTGATGTGCAGGTTTAAAAACTCTGCATTGGAATAAGAATGGTTGCTTAAGCACATGAAGAAATATCTCTATTTTCCTTGGGACTTCTGCTGTTTAGGTTGATTAGGTCATTTATTCAATTTTTCCCCTTGAGTGGAGCAATAAGAAATTGGCAACATGTCAGTTCTCTAGCTTTCTGTATCACCTTCTGAATCAGAGATGTTGGGTAAGTATATTCATCCAATCCATTCCGATCTATGAGAAGAGCATAAAATGCCCAGTCTTGGCTCTAGAACTGGTGAGAAAAAAGGTTGAGAGTTTTGCATTCCACCTTGTCACAAATATATCGACCTACTGTTAATTCCTGTGGTAACATATGCAAGTGACAACTGAAGGATAAAGCAATTATTCTGTTTGTAGCAGTTGATTCTTCCAACATGGCATTTAGTCAGCCTGGAATATAACAAACTTGTACATGGATTTGTCACTGAAGACACCACCTTAGAAATTCTTAAACAAGAATGCAAAGAAATGGGGTATTTTTTCTGCCCTTACCTTATGAGATAATTCACCACAGTAGAGACACTGAACAGAATGAGAATATCCTTTCCAAGTGCCTTCTCCTGCTGCCAATGAAATACTTTCAGTATGGCTTTCAGCTTGAGGATATTGATATGCAAAAGACAATCCCAAGTGGGCAACACTCCAATGGTCTTCTGGAATCATGGAAGCAGATGTGCACCCCAGCCCTATGTGTTTACATTCATAGATACCATTACATCTGGAGGTTGTACCTGCATTCAAATTATCCAACTGAGATTCTCCTATCATCTGAGCTGGAACTTCATACACAGAGAGACTGATATTGGTTGCTCCAAGGGGCACAGTCTCAGCTTCCAAGGTGACAACAGAATCACTCTAAGTCTCACAGCAATGTGATATAGGACTGCCATATTTAGCAAACCTAGTAGGTGAAGGATTTCTCGGGCTGAGAGACTGTTCTGGGTAAGAACTAAAGCCACCATTGAACTGATCTTTTATGCATGTTCCTGAGGCAGACATAATCTGTTTACATGTGTTTTAAATTCCATACCCAAATGAATATAATGCAGAGTGTTGTGATCTCAGATTATTCCTTGCTGAAAAGGAATCCAAGGCTGAGAAAGATAAGTCACCCCATGTTTTGGAACAATGTGGTCCAGATAGCTGGATGTTGCTGTTGTCGTCGTCCTTCCAATCCTAGCAAGACTATCTCAGTAAAACAGTCAGTAAGTTTCCATAAGTTAACACATTTTTAGTAAGGTATGACACAATATCATGTACTACTATTATGGACATGAAAAAAATGCATTTAAACAGTTCAGAAGTGTGATCTGAGGCTGATGGTGTGAAGGCAAACATTAAGTTCAACTAAAAAGTTTGTAAATAATTTACCTGCGAGAAAGGTCCATATGTCAGCCTATGCCAGTAAAAGTACTGAAGCATTGCTGTTAATACTTAAACCATAATTACCTCCATTACTGTTTCAGAATCTGCAATTACAAGCCCCATGGAGTTAAAAAGCTTCATGCTTTTCTCCAAACTGGACATAATCTTTGGATCTAATTTCACATGACAATAGCTTTTATCTCTACTACCAAAGACACACTAAACTCAACATGATGTCCAATAAATGTAACTGTTGCCTTTCCTGTTCTTTTCCCTCAAGAATCTGAATGTTCCTATTTATACTCATGTGTGCTGATTGTTTACAAATTTTAAGGGGGTTATTGTCTTTTTTTAAATGCCACATATTTTTGTTTATCTATTTTAGAAATTACTTTATAAGCAAGAACTTCATAATGTTGCCATTTTGCATGAAAAATTGGTGCAGTTTAAAGTGTCTGAGGTACTCTTGTAAATGTAGGCTCGTTCTTTGATGAATCCCACTAAATCTAATATGAAACCTGGATTCAAATCAAATACAGACAAAATGAGTATCTGATTTGACCTCAATGATCATTTTCATAATTATTCTTTAAGTCTTTAATTTAAGGGTCACATCAGTAACACTTTTCGTAAAATCATACGGGTTGGCAGGTCTGCTGTGGAGGTGGTTGGTCCTGAAATGGGCCATTACTCTGTCTATAAGAAACGTGAAGATCCAGGGATTGATTTTGAGTCCAATAAGGAGTACCCTAAACTGCTAAACCATCTCCATGAAAGCAAACCACAGAATTTCTTGGAAGCTTTGTGAATTGGGACATGCACATACATATCTTGTAGGTCAACACTGATTACAAAATCTCCCTCCTGAACAGCATGGAAAACACACCTTGGTGTTTCCATTTTGAACCATGAGGTGTGAATGAAATGATTGAGGACTCTTAGGTCTATGACTGGTCGAAGAGCGTTATCAGCTATTGGGATCAGAAAAAGTCTTATGAAAAACCTGGAGATTTACACTGTGAACAATTTCTGCTGTCCTTTTCTGGAGAAGACTGTTGATTTCTTGCTTTAACAGCATCTGTCTTTAATAGGTCTTTGGGAAAATCTCAAACTGAAGGAACCCTGAACAAAAGAGGAGGTGCACTGAAGGTGATGCTCAGGCCAAAGCACTTGCTGGATCCATTGACCATCATGGCAAATACTTTCTCATTCAACAGTGCTTCTTGTCCATTCTTGTTCTTGATAGTAGTGGCCTTCTATATGTATAGGATCAGCAGGACTGCATCCCTGTCTTCTGTATCCTAGGGACATCCTTTCTGTCCTTTGTTTACTTCCCTGAAAATCCCTTCTCAGTGCCTGAGACTGTGTGTAAAGGAAATTTGTCTCTTTGGTGGCTTGTTTACATATTTCCTTGACCTGACCATTGAAGAGGAGGTAAGAAGAGAAACACTGCAATCCTAGCTTGGTGTTGTATAGATCCTCAGAAAGGTGGAGGAGGAGAGCACTGCATCTGTTTCTGTCAGTTATAGGTCTGTTCTGCTGTTGTGGCATTGACCAAAGTGTGCTGAACATTGGTTTAGGATGCATACTGTTTAACAAACAGACACCCATATGTGTCCTGTGGAATTAAAGATGAGAGATGACAACTTTTTGTGCCTCTTGGAAGACTGCTATCATGTCAGAATCCAACATGAAACCCAATGCCATGACAGTCTGCACCAACTGTTATATGTCATTATAAGACTTCCTGTCTATACATACTGAGTAGGGTTTTGACATCCCTGAGGCTGCAATGTCTCTGTCTACTGCTGGAATTGTGTGTCTTATAGAACCTCATACTAAAATTTGATGAAAGTCATCACTGCAGGAAAAAGTTTCTGTTGACATTAGGGTCTTGTAATAGTCTGCGGAGGGAACCCAAATGGTCAGAAACTGGACCAGACTGTGGTAGCAGTTTGAATGCAAGTTTATCCTTCTTGGTTACTTTAGAGCAGGCTGCACATGGAGGTGGAAGACAAAACTCACAAGAAGCAAAAGACTCAACTGACATCCGGAAGGCAGAGTCTTCTCTTGTCATAGTGAGATCTAGCTGAAAAAAATGGAGCTTGTGAGCATACTTGATAGTATCCAGGTGAATGTGGCAATGCTGATGCATCCTGGGTAATCTGAGATTTAGCTGGAGAAGGCTGTCTAAAAGGACAGCCTGTGATGTTTGCAGAACATCCTAATTGGTCACTTCGAAATTATCACTAAGTGCTCCCTATGAGTTTCAAAGGCATGAGACTTAAGTGACTCCACATCTCATGTGAACTTGGGCACTGAACTGAGCACCAGATGCATTAACTGACTTGTGGCATTACACTGGCTATGATGATCCATGAAAATGCCTGTGCTGTGTGGGAAGGCAAACTAGACGAAGAACTTCCATCTTTTGGCTTAAAGGGTAAGATTGATAATGGTGATGACCTATTGCAATATGAGACAAACAGAAGAGTCCAATCATGACAGAACAGAGCCATTTTATTTTACATGATGATGCCCAGTTCTTTATGTTGGAGCAGGTTAAGAGAAATTCGATCCACAAAACTGGTCTGTAGTTTTAATGGGTGAGACATTATCCAAGCTGGCTTGAATTTATCTCGATTTTGCTCAAATGATAATGATTGGCCATCACCCTCCATGCTGTATCAGGCCTTTTGGTTTTGCCGAAAAAGGTTTGTAATGTTGAGGCAGTGAAGGTGAGTCGGAGCTATTGCTGTCACTGACAGGGATGACTTAGATAAGTTCAAGGCTGATAAGCCTTCTGAAGTGTGCAACCCTTTAACAGAATTTTTAGCAGACAAGTGTAGCCAACAACAGATTCTGCTTTATGAACTCGGAGACACAAAATGCTACACACTATATGAAAATTTACTTGTATGAAGTGCCACATGGCAGCCTATACCAGTAAAAGTATTGAAACATTGCAATTAATACTTACAAAGTGGATTCTATCAAACAAGTTCTAAATAAACTTACATGTTGGAAAGGCCAAATAGACTGCCTATACTGTATACTGGTAAGTCAATGAAGCATCACTTTTAAAAACTACAAAGTGGTTGATATGACTAAATACTATATACAGAAAAATTACCTGTATTTGACCTTAGCAGAAATTATACAGCAATTTACTTCAGGTTTCTACAGCACAAACAATACCTGCACATAAAATAAAGCTACATCAATGTGTCAGGCTGTACTAGTGACCTGTTCAGGTAAATATAAAGGGCACCTGTGTTTGTAAGTACAATAGAGTTGTCATCAAAAGAAAGGAGCAAGGAAAGTTGGAAAATAATAGATAGAGTATACTACCTTTCAAAAAGAAAACTCCAAAAACTTTCTTTAAGATGGAACAACTTCCAAAATTCTTATAGATGGATTGTGAGGCCTCTCATCAGAACAGAGGGTTCTATATGGCACAAATGGAAGTAGTAAATGAAGTATTCATGGCATTTGGTGCCAATCTCTGTATCAAGGGGAGATCAATCTATTTAACTGCCAACTATGGAGGCAGGTAACTTTTAGCTTTCTTACCGAAAAAGTTTAACCTTGGGGGGCTGGATATACAAGGTGGTACTACTTTTCCTAAGGTATTATGATTGAGTAATGTATCTGAGAAGATATTAGCTTTTAACAGACAAAATTTGCTTACTTTCTGGGGTCCAAGATAATGAAGCAGCACTATATTTAATATTTATGGTTCCTTCCCAGCAAGAATGAACACGTTTATCTTGTATTTACCCATGACAATGTACCATATATAGTCTCTCCAAATGCAAAATTCATAGACCCTGATCTGCCATTATGCAGTTTGTTACAACCAATCAAAATATAAACCATAATCTGCCAGCACATTATGTGATGCAGATCAGGGTACACGTTATTTGCAGTTGAATCCGACCTAAGCAAATGCAGGTAGTGTCTATTTGTCCAAAACCTGCTAACTTGACAATCACTGCATTAAAAGCCATTAAAAAATGTGATATCATACCAAGAAAAACAATTCAAAGGCTGCCCTAATGAATCTGTTATTTCATGTTAATCCAAAACTTCCCCTAATATGACAGCAATACTGACATCCTTTAAGTGACCCTTTTTATTTGTTTTCAAAAGACAAAAGAGAATATTTTTATTATTTTGCATTCTGTGCAAGAGCTTTATGTTATGTCATACTATGAATATACTTCCTCTGATCCCCGCTGAATTTCCAAAGGATAAACATTGCAACTGAATGTGGACACAAAAGAATTCTTATATCCTCACAAGAAATAGTCATGAAATTAATTTGTTGTGTTAAAAGTTTTATCGGCAACTCTACTGAAATTAAGTATCAATAACAGTTTTTTGAACTATGTGATTGACACAATATGAAACTGATGATTTTGCACATCATGGCAAAAGTCAATCGCAAGTTCATACAAAACTTACTTGGTAGTTTATGAAAACAGGTGCATACATAATATGTAAACTGTCAAAACAAAAGGACTTTATTTAAAATATTCAATTAAGTTACAATTCTCACTTTTATACTCACATTCTCACACACAAATCAATAAATAGGTGTAGAACTGAAAGAACTTTTTGGATTTATATGGCTCATAATTAAAATTGTTGATCATACATTTCTGATTTACAAAATATTAATAAATTGTATCAGGCTTTGAATGCTAATTATATTTGTATACTGCTTTTAGCTAATGGAGACGTCAAGGAAAGGTACTTGTTTGTCAAAAATATTTTTGAATTCTAAACAAAAAACATTTATATGGAATTTCACCACAACATGTAGAGTAATAAAGCATTTTTAGAATTTCCTTTAATAAAAAAGTCTACGGTATTATTAAAAGAGGGATATTATCTACGTACAATTGGTATTTTATCTGGTGTTCATCATATCAATTCAGTTAAAAGGTAAGTATCATTCACATGTAATATGTACAAATAAGGTTATAAGTATGAAGTTTTTGACTACTACCTTCTAAGTCTGCTTGTAGAAATTTATTGAGTGGATACATCATGGTTTCTGAAAACTGAGCTGCCAGAACTTGATGTATTGAACTGATCTGAAAAATTAGATGCAAAATCTCATATGCTATAGTAGTTTAAAAACAGATCAACAACGTAAAGGTGATTACACAAATCAGATTTGTGTTTGTGATACATGTAGGACCCTGCTGCAAGACTAAAATAAATTTAAAAAATGCCATAAAATTCTACTATTTATAAACTTTAAAAAATTGCACAACTTATAAACTTTGAAATAATAACATGGAAACCTAATCAGGTTATTTATATATGCATAAATACTTGTCAATAAAATTTAATTTTTCTATCTCAAGTGGTCGGCTAACGTGGGTACATGAGAAAGCTTGCCAGTAGCTTCTCTGTGGTTCTTTCCAGGGGTTTTTCAGGGTTCTTCTTCCACCAGTTATACTGGCCACCATGTATAGCCTATCTTGTGTTGAAAAATAGCGTTAAACCCGAAAACAACAACAACCTCAAGCGGTTGTTTTGCTTAACTGTGCTAATGATGTTCTTGAGAAAGAAAAAAAAAAGAGTCCAAAAAATTCCCAAAATTGTGAAAATTAAAAAACTGTTGTAATGGGCTGAAAATCTGATCATTTGTATATAATAAAAATATACCCACAAACTTTAATTTGCCTACCTCATGTATAGTTTGCTTGATCATGCTGAAAATGCTTTTGTCAAAATCACTGTCCAAAAGTATCAAAAATATGTTTAAAAATATGAAAAATTACTGTAATGACCTTAAAATATAATCAGGTAGCCTTGATAAAGCATGTACAATTTGTGACTCTAACATGTGTAAGTTCAACGATTTGCTCCCCCAATCCGCCTTTCCAGTAAAAGCATGAAAAAGCTACAACAAGGCCCGAACACGAGTCAAGGCCATCCCATAAGGTCACATGGCCTCGCAGACAGTTGAGCTACAAAAACTCTGAGGCTTGAGTACACATAAAACTGTGAACTCTGAAAACACAGACATCAGGCTTAGAGATCACAAAACATTTTAGAGAATGGGCATGAAATGGAGATTTTGTGTCAATCAATCCTGATGAACTTTGCTTTTAAAACAGCAATGACTTGCTGTCGAAGGAAATTCAATCTCAAACTCAACCTTCTATGATATCCAGGTCAGAAGATGAGGTCCTGGAATCAACGGCCCTTAACTACTGTGGATTCTAAAACTCTAAAAACAGTAGGAATCTCAAAATTATCAGTGTGTCATGCCCACATGTACATAAATGCATGCACACAGACACACACATACACGTGTGCACACACACACACACACACACACAGAACAAAATCTGTTGTTGGCAATCTGATTGGCAAACCTTCATAAAATCAAAATGAGAGATTCTGAACTGGTAACTACTTTTTAAATAACAACATGGTTGACAACTGTAAATGGTACTTACATCATCTAAATAGCTTGCAAACTGCTTCAAAGTGGCATTCAGTACACTATCTTCAGCCTCTATGGAAATTTCTAAGACATAAAAAAAAATCACAATCATATTAATTCTCATCCATAAGAACAGCAGACTGGTTCTAAGCTCAGTCACTTTAACATTCAAACCAGTTGCCATTTACCTTTGGGTGAAAATGTAACGTTTCAGAAAGAATACATCATTTACTTTACTTTTTTGTTTCTTGGCAAGTATTAACATCAAAGATTTAGAATGGCATGGACTGAATGATGTTAAAAGGGTTTGGAGTGACAAGATTTAGAATGGCATGGACTGAATGAGTTTAAGAGTGTTTAGAGCGACAAGATTTAGAATGCATGGACTGAATGATGTTAACAGGGTGTAGAGTGACAGTGCTAGTATTAATATGAGCATTGTTCAATATAGAAATAGAAAAAGTATAGCCCAAGACCCCTACTACATCAGAAAGTAGGGTAATTTAGAGAAAAACAAGAGTCACAAATATTCATACCTGTTTCATGTTGATTCAAGCATTTGTACTGGAGTGTGAATTCCTCATGTTTGAATAATCATCCACCTCAACAATTTATTTTTGACAAATTTTTCCTCACTGTATACTTACTTTTAAAATAAATGCAACAGCGTTTTTGGTGTTTTCATTTTTCTTACGTTTTCTATCCATGATTATCAATAGTGTGCTCTCATCTGGCCCCGAAGCTGATCAGTAAGTCTAAAATACACTGAAATGATCTTTTATCTTTGTTCTCTGGTTCATTTTATTCATCCAGTGGGTATCTTTAGTCTTTCTTGCACCAAAGATTAAAAATAAGGGTATACAGCACAATGGTGCAGCTTAAATAAAAGACTGATTAGTACTTACAATGAGAATCTGACCATAGCTGGAAGGTTGTTTTCCTGAACCATTATCAAGATTAGAAGTGAAATTCAATTTTAAAATCTCAGGGTTTTTTTTAAAATAGGTTTTTCAGGTGTTAAATATTTTTGCAGTCCCAGAAAATGAAACAGTTAAAAGATTATCTCCATGGTGAGCATAACATTTGTTAAAAATCTGATAAAGTGTGCTTTCATTTTGTTTCTAAATAAAATGAAAATAAAGATAAAATAAAAATTCGAGAGTAATTAAAAAACAAATAACTGCAAGTGCCAAGAATTTTCTGCTCTTTCTCTACTACTAGGCTAGTCTAATGAAAAGCTACGTCCAAAAATGCATTTTTTGTGGAGTTGGGGCAGAGCCATTTATCATTTATCAAACTTTCAGGTTTAATTTGTTAAATTTAGGTTTCCTTCAGTTTCTTTTAGGCTTTTTTGTAGGTTTCTAGGGTCAAAATGAAATATTTGGTTTTCTCAGGTCCACTTCTAACCCTAAAATACGAATTAAATCTTTGGACATTTATTTACTGAATCATTGCAATCTAACTTTGCATTGAATCCTTCTTGAGTGTAAATTCTAATGAAAGGGTCATATACATATCCAAATGAGCTCACACAGTTCACTTCATAACTGAAGTCCAAAGGTCCATGGCTGACAGTGTTGTCATGAGTAGCAGAGCTACTAGTGACAATAAAAAATGTGTCCTCTTCACGAGTGAAATATTTCCTTATATCTACTTTAAAAAATGGAGATTTTCTTCATATTATAAATTTTTAAGGCAAAAAGTGCTGCTTTGCATGGAATTTTTTCTCCCTTTGGTATCAATGCTATTAAAGCTGTATTACTACATTAATAAAAAGAAGTTCAAAAATTTTAAATAATTTCTGGATAATGACCTTTGACAATTTTGGCTATTATAAATAAATCTTTAAATTGTGTAGTTAGTCAAATTATTGGTTATCTTCAATGAAAATCAGGACATTTTTATTTTTGGTGACACATTTCTTCTATGGATTAATATAGTGAATATTGTTGGGGTGGGGGTACTGTAGAAACATCACACTGTGGTCAAATCCGAAAGATTTCAGAGTGAAACACCTTTAAACAAAAAAAAAACAACTGACAATTGTTGGTTTAGTTGTATGGATTTTGGTTCTTTTATTTTGTTCATTTCTACATTCGAACTAGAAATTTTTGCCTTCGAAGCCTACAGTCAAATTCAATAACAAACGATGCACCCAGATTTCAACCAATACTTAATTTTGGTTTGCAATCAACATCTGTCAATGCCTGATTTCTGTCTCATTTTCAAAGACAGCTATGACTGTGTTGAGAGTAAGAAATGCTACTTGAAAACAATTTCTTTACTATACTTAACTTAGCATTTTTCCAAACAATGCATCCATTTGTAATAGAGTAATGGTATAAAAGGCATATGACACTGCATGGGTTACAGAGCATTGAACAGCAAAAGTTCATGTAAGTTCAGTCACTAATAGTTTGTGGGATTCCTGTGGAAATCTAATTTTAAAAAGTCAACACTTGAAGCCTATTTTTTGTTCTTAGACATTTATTTTTTGTCATCTCTTATGGCATCTCCTTATTGATACATTAGAGGATCTACACTCCTGATACTTTTTAAGATCTTTTATTCTTTCATTCTGAGAGAGAGAGAGAGAGAGAGAGAGAGAGAGAGAGAGAGAGCGGATGCAAAAGAAAAATTATATTGGCTTAAATATGGAAATAAACATCTGAATAACGTACATAAGGGCAGATATATTTCCTAATAATGTCTTGCTGCATATTAGACAACACAAGACAAATACAGCAAACTCCTTGATCAAATAATAAAATATTACTAACGAAGAAAATGCAAATCAACCCTGGAATTTTCAACCATTTTCAAAACAGGGTCTTGGGATTCATGGAACTAGGAATTTTTATAAGGTCAAATTGAGAAATTTTGTTTCTTTTTTCACACACTTTTCATTCACACAAATTTAACAAAAAGATTCTTGAACATTTAAAATATAGTGTGGGTTACTTTGACTATATGATCCCTTGATACACTCATCATTGTAAATTTTGAGACAAACTGCATCTGAATTTTTGTAACGTTCTGACTGGGAATCTTTTAGACACAATCAAATACAGGACATATTCCTGTGAAATTGAAACTGAAATAAATACTTAATTCCAACCTCTACATCATATAGCCGCAGGTGCTGTGCCAAGGCCTGTGTTGCAGCACACAACTCATTCTGAAACAAACACAGAATATAGAATTAGTGTAACATTAATTCATATCTTTTTCCTTTAAAGTTACTGCTTTGAGAAAGGATTATACATGTATTCAGCACGTTACTAAAACTACCTGCCACCTGTTCCACAGCAAGAGATGGTGGTAGCAGCTGAAGACTGAATATCACAGAAAGCATAATTTTTTATAGATTCAACTACATTCTGGAAAACCATTAATTTAGGTATAAGAAGCAGTACTAGACATAGATACTATGCATGAGGCCAATCAGTAACATTATCAATATTAAGTTCTGCAATTGTGAACTACTTCCCAATTTTTTTTCAAGCTATATAAAATTTGCCAGTAATACTGATGTCCTCTTTTAAGTAATAATGCATGTAAAATTATTTTTTACCTTCAATCGATGACATAGGTCCATACACTGTACAAAGGTCTAAAATTGTACAGCTGAAGTCATTGGTGAGTTTTGAAATATTTGCTTGTTTCTTCGGCTTAACATGAATGGTTGTTAATCTAAATTGATTGGCACATTGGGCCCTGTAACAAGCATTGTATCAAAGTTTGAACCTTGCATAAAGGAAGTTTTACAAATGCGTGTTTATCATACAGGCTATTGATACAAATGCGTGTTCATAATACAAGCTTTTGAGAAGACCCAAAATGGCCGATTCCCAGTGTTGTTCATCAGTAGATGTCAATTTAGTTTGGCAAATGCTGGTTGATCATAGTAATGAAGGCAATTTATTTTTAAAGTCAGGAAGTATATCAGATTATATGAGCTGGGAAAGTATTAAGGGATATGCCAGTGGGTGATTTTGAACCCCAAAATATGGCATTAAATTCGAAATCTGATGTACATGCTGGATGGACCAAAACATATTGCATGAAGGTCAACCCTCATTCAGCGGTATTTTGAGATTAAATGTAGAAAAGGCAGACAAACAAGCCAAATTAAAATCCAAACAATTTAAACGTAGAGTGCACTTTTCATTTCTTTTCTAGTCACAATTTAGCCCTACTGGATCATGTGCTAGAAAACTATATAGCCCTGATATAAAGGTTATGATGAATCTAATAAATATGAATCTAAAAATGAAATTAAAAAGTAAAGATATTTATTTGATTAAACTACCTCTGTTTGAACAAGTTGATTATGGCATTAATGGACTTAAATCTTAATACAGCATTAGGGAATAGTAAATCTAGCATAGTAGTCAGTAGAGTGCTAAATCAAGAAAGCTGGACTTTGGCAGAGCTTATGTTAGTGAAAAATCCCTGTAAGATATGAAAGGGTTCTCTCAGTAAAGAACAATATTCATACAAATATTTGAAACCGATTAAGCTGAGAAACAATGAACAGATCAATGCTCATACAACTAGAGGTGATTTCTTTCCAAAAGATTCTGATTTTAATAGGTGTTTTACAGAGTGGATGAGGAAGAAAGAGAGATGGATATTGAAATGATATGTAAATAATGAAGTACGGCCATTTCCTTCTCCCCCTCAATTGTGTTCTACTCCCCACTTATTTTTTGGACGGGGAGAAATCCCCCCTTATGATAAAATCCTTGGAGCGTCTCTGAATTTTGAAAGAGGCTTACTGAATTAGGGGTGAAAAGATCAAAGATTATGGTCGTCATTCCCCGCCCCCTTTTTTTTGCAGAATATCTTTTGTTTTAGTTTTAGGTTCTGTTTCCAAACTTTGTGGATGGCTTGCATTTAGGGTAAAAAAAAGGCTATGGATTCTGAAGTTTCAAGGTCTGAGGCCATACCATGTCCAAAGGTTGAGGTCATTAGCAGGTCATTGAGACCTGTTGGTTAATGTACTCCAGAGTAAGCAACGACCTATTAAATGTCTGCACAGATGACTGTTTAGCATGAGGCAGGTGTATAATGTACTGTTCATGATACTCTTGTGTTTGTTTTTTGCCTCAGATTTACATTTTCATTGTGGAAATCATGTCCCTGCATCTGTCATCCATCTGTCTGTCAACACTTGGTTCTGAACATTTTGGAGGCTTCACTTCTGATCAGACTTAGTATGAAAGTTTATATCATTAAGATCTTGGATGAGTTCATTTATGAGTGATATCCATGCTATTAATGACATAATCTGTTGTCAGACTGGTTGATCTTGTAAACATTAGAGGCCATATTTCCAGTTAGATTTTTATCAGGTATGGTTTGTTAGATTATTTTTTATAGCACTTGTGGAATGTCAAGAGATTCAATTCAAGTGATTTCATATTGAAACTATATCAACATATAGTACAGTGCATGCAATGATTTGCAAGTGTTTTTTTTTTGTTTTCGAAAACAGGAAGTAACCAATCATAAGGCCTATTTAGATCCTATGCAGAGTTCTTCCCCATACAGACAAAATTTGAAGCAAATGAAACATTTAATTCTAGAATACAAGATGCATTCATTTAAATAGAATAATACATAAAAGATAACATAATAAAATATTTTATGGATTGTTATAATGAATGATTTGTACTTTAAACTAAAGAAAATTATTAAATGGCAACATAACAATGTACACTTTGAGTTGATAATAATTTGATAATGCAGGGATTTACAAATTTTTATAAAAGTCCGCTTGCTCAGGACAAGCTGACTGGAAACTTGAACTTTCCCTTGGAAAATGTGAGCCTGCCCCCAAAACATAATATCTCAACATGAGCAAAACAATAAGATTAAATATGGTATATTGTAAGAAAATCACATTATATTTATTTAAACTTTTGTTTTCTTTTTATTTTTGTTGGCACCTTAAATCCATAAATCCATATGCCAATAAAGAAAAAATATATATGCAAATAATATATGTAAATAGATCTGTAGATTAGAAATAGTTTGAATGCTGATGTAGTTATAAATGTACATGTATGCAGATAGATAAATGGTTAGGTAGAAAAGGGTTTGGAAATAGCTAGATTGTAAAGTAAGAGAGAGGATGAAAGCAAGGTTGTTTGTAATGATTTTTATTTATACTGACAACTGAAAGGTATGTGTGAAGATTTATTTTTTCCATGTCCTTAACGGTTATCATCTGGTCACCTTGAAATGGGTGATATGCATCAAAGTAATTGAGAATCCAACTTTTGAGAATACTTACTTTTTGTCCATTTAAGCAACAGACCATAAACACTGCACGTGAGTGCTGCAGTTTTGTTAGTTTTGTTGTAATAACGCACAAATTATTTCACATTTCCAATCAAACTTCAAATACTGTATAATTATTTACACGATAATTACAGGACAGCAAAACATACTTACTGCTTGACAAACAGTTAAATGGACAAAAACTTGTAACCATGTGCTTCAAGCTATTATTTTTCATCCTCAGCAGTTTCAATATATGTGTGAATTTATATTCTCAAGTTTAACATGTGTCAACTGTCTAAGTAATATATTTGTGGTTGCATTCTGACGGCAAAAAAGAACAAACATTAGATCACCAACAAATTGCCATTTTACAGTATTTGAGGTCTAATTGGAAATGTGGATTCATTTTTGGGTTACTGCAACAATACTTTCCTAATCCAGCCCCTCTGCATTCTTGTACCGACAGGCCTCATATTTGTCCCCCCAAAAGCTGTTGTGATACGATTTAAACTTCTTTGTATTGGCAGCCTCGATAAACTGCCAAAATGTTTGATTCCAACAGTTTCCAGTTTATGGTTACTACTAAGTATAATATCTCTTAGGTTTAATTGCCTCTCACAAATGTTTCCTGTCAATTACATTATCCAGTGAGAAGGTAACTCTAAATGAATGCTTTTTGTAAGACAGATGCTTTGAAGCCATAGATTTTAAAGTTCCTTATACAGTATTTTGCCGTGATAATGCCATAGAGCCAATGAAATAAATTTGTTTAAAAATTGGGGTGGCCTTCTTATCAGACAAATATTAATAAATTCTGAATTTCCACATTTTTCTATAAACGGGGGATTTATCATATGAAATCTTTCCCTCCACATTACAGTGTTAAAGTTTCACAGATGGAGAATACTGTTATGAAAGATACTCACTGAAGAGCATTTTCTTCTACTTTGAAAGAAAAATGATTCCCTACTATAAAGTTAGAAGCTAAGGTAACAGATTCTGGACTTCTTGACTTGCATTTCATTATCTAGAGCCAATACATTGAATCTTTCTTTTATTCTTTCTTTGTAGAAGAGGCTGGGAAAGTGAGACAAGTTCTCCCGAGAAAGGTGCAGAGGTAAAATTGAGAACAGCAAGCTCAGGAAGGATCAGTTCCCAGAAAGGTTCAGGCAGCTACCTGGATGACCTGTATGGCGACAAGGAGAATGATTCCTATGAAGAGAAATTGAAAAGACAGTAAGTACTGTAACCATACAAATTGTGGAAAGCTTGATTTGTCATTTTTAGTGTATTTTTCCATAAAACTACCAGTGTTCAAAAGAAGCTTTTAGTTTGGACAAAGCAGTCATTACTTTGTTTCAACAATAAATTGTGTGATTACAGTATTTTTTTTGTAGAATTTTAGAAAAAAATTAATCTTTTATTAGTTCCTTTTTACATAATAAATATATATATATATATATATATATATATATATATATATATATATATATATATATAGATAATATTGTTATGTGTTGAAAGTGTCCTAATTTTATAAATTTTTCACAGTGCGGGCTAATTGTTTGCAAAGTGAGTGAGTTAAAAACATTTTAGTGTGTAGTTGCAGTTGAAGCATTTTGTAATGATTTCACGGGCCAGTAAATTTTGTTCCCTAAAAATAAACTTTGATATAAATAAAAGGAATAAATACATTTTCTCTGTATCTGAACTTGGCCCACTATGTTGTTAAATTGGTGAATTTGTTAAATCCAAACTGGTTAAGTGAGCTACATGTGTGTGTGTGTGTGTGTGTGTGTGTGTATATATATATATATATATATATATATATATATATATATATATATATATATATACATATATATATATATATATATATATATATATATATATATATATATATATTATTTAGGGCAGTCCAGGCTTGTATAAATACCATAATTTATATTGAAATGTAGAATTGTTCTTGTATACTTTAACAAGAAATGGAGCTGTCAAACAGCAGCAAATCTTGATTCTTTGATATGGTGATGATGCTTATATCCGGTTTAATGGCTGTGCAAGGGTCCAAGAAACTCACCTAACATCAAAGGTGTACATAATCACTAAGATGTAAAATGAAGATCATGGTAACCTGCTTTTGATTATGCATTTTAATGATTCTTAGCATGCATGCACATTTCAGGCATCACTCACCTAAATCTGAAAAGTGTACATAATCACATGAGTGAAAAGTAGCTCACAGTGACCTGATTTTGTATGGTGGTGTAGTACTCTTAGATTGCATGCACATATTTTCTTTTTTTATGACTGTACAAAGAGCACACCAAAAAACTGACCTAAACGTGAAAGTGTTCAGGACCATTGAAGTGTGAAAAGGTTACAGATGGCCAGTTTTGGTATGGTTGTGTAGTGTATATTTTTAAGACTAGCAACAGTGTCTCAGAAACTAATAAAAGCAAAAGGTGTATGTAATTAATGGAGCATGAAAAGTATGTCACGATTACCCACATTTGTTGTGGTGGTGCAGTACTTCTTGGGATGTATACATGTATGAAAGGCTCATGATAGTACCAGCAGTAGTGTTTGAGAAACACCTAAATGCCTAGGTGTACATTTAGTAACAACTTTGATGACTATGAGATTTAGAATATAGTATTAGCTCTCTTGCATTAATGTGCAGGTGCGCTAAAAGCAACTATTTGTTTTTAAAAGTGATTACCCATTACTCTGTCTTCCATTGTCTGTTTATGATAAACGCTGTCCAATCAGCCTCTTTTTGCATTTAATAAATGATGGATTTATTCAAATTTAGGATTATTTGTTGAAGTTTTGTAAATATATATAGTTTTTGGAATAATTAGAACAAATTGTGAAGCAGGATTGAAAAATCCTGTCTGTATGCTCCGCTTTGGAAGGCATGATACTACACATATGGGAAATGTGAGAATAATACAAAGGATAGGAATATTTTAAGTGAAGGATCAGAATTATAGAATAATAGAAAGGATAGGAATATTCTATGTAAAAGTCACAATTTTAGAATAATACGAAGGATAGGAGTGTTCTACATAAAAGTCAGAATTTTAGAACAATAGAAAGGATAGGAATATTTGTACTAGTCAGAATTTTAGAACAATGGAAAGGATAGGAACATTCTATATAAAAGTCACAATTTTAGAACAATAGAAAGAGTAGGAATATTTGTACTAGTCAGATTTTTAGAACAATAGAAAGGATAGGAATATTCTATCTAAAAGTCACAATTTTAGAACAATAGAAAGAATAGGAATATTTGTACTAGTCAGAATTTTAGAACAACAGAAAGGATAGGAACATTCTATATAAAAGTCACAATTTTAGAACAATAGAAAGGATAGGAATATTTGTACTAGTCAGATTTTTAGAACAATAGAAAAGATAGGAATATTCTATCTAAAAGTCACAAGTTTAGAACAATAGAAAGGATAGGAATATTCTATGTAAAAGTCAGAATTTTAGAACAATAGAAAGGATAGGAATATTCTATCTAAAAGTCACAATTTTAGAACAATAGAGAGGATAGGAATATTCTGTGTGAAAGTCAGAATTTCAGAACAATAAAAAGGATAGGAATATTCCACATGAGGGTAAGAATTTTAAATGAGACATGAAGCTTTGCCAAATATCTGATACAGAATTCTGAGCCAAAGGGTGGAATTTTCCCATCCAACCACTAATGCATAATCAAGGCTTATTCATTTCATATTTCTGAACAAAACATGGCATTTTGTGAATACTGTTGCAACTTTAAAACATCAAAAGACCTATGGAAAATTTCTTTACCTCAGGAGAGAGCATAAAAACTTGGGTTTACCCTGAAAAATCAGTGTTAACTTTAAGGATGACATTTAAATACCTATTAGTGTTCGAGACTATCAAGGTAATGGCAGTACAATGATACAAATGTCAACAGGTTAAAAAAACTAAGTGTCCACTCCTATTTCTGAAATAATATTTTCATTGATTCAGATTTGATCTAGAATTGAATTTCCTCTTTAAATAATGAAAGATGGATCTTTTTATAAAAAGAATTACAACAACAGCTTTTTCAACTTGAATGAACTATAATCTGTACATGTAGCTAGGTTAATCAGTACAAATGGCTGCACACTGTAAAATTGAAATGTGTTGTAATTAAAGTTGATCTTAATTTTTGTTAAAGAATGATTAAGTTATGAAATCAATATGTTTTTTGTTCACTATGATCAAAGTGTAATGTCATGTGATGAAAGACCAGTCATATGATGAGGGATCAGGAATATTTGCCATTCTTGTTGTACATTGTAAAACATTAGCATACACTTGGAAATGAAAGAAAAGTTTGTTTTATAACCATTCCTTGGAGGCCAGTGACAAGCACATGCTCTAACAAACCTGCCAACCCTCACGATTTTGGTGTGAATTTTACAACTCTCGGTAGCAATCACAGATTCACGCCACACGCAAAAAACATCACGAATTCCCGATTCTTGATTGGCTTAAATCATGAATAAAAGAAATTGTATCCCATTAAGTGTTAGTCAAAATAGCAGCAGTGGTCACTGATACCCATAATGGTCCTATATTGCTAGTCGCAATGTTAGTAAAACTATATACAGTTGTTACAGTTTGATGTGTAGCAAGCATTGTAAAAGATATAATCTATATTTAGAACAGAAGTTTTACAAATACTCGTGAAGAAAACTTTGGCCCAACTGATTTTTTTTTTTTAAATGGCACATGGAAATACTCGTAGCAACTGTAATTTTTTTTAAACAACACCAAATGAAGACAACTTTTTTTGAGTGTAGGTGTTTTTGAGACATTGAAAGTTTAGCATGTATCGTAATTTGCTCAAGTTCATATTTTTCCGTGCATGTGCTGACACCACTAATCATTAATTGTTCAATGTTTCATCTTATGGATTAATACCATTTCATAATTAAGCTACTCAACAGTTAAAATGTTTTCACCTTCACGGAAAAAGATATGTATTCAACAAAAAGTGAAATATAGATTGGAGTACACCAAAAATTGGCCTTGCATTCAGCCATCAAACATCGATGTACTTTATGCTTTTCATACAATAATATGCCACAAATTTTAGAATTGGGAATGTGCACAGAGGCTCAAATCGTTGCTTACAATTTACCTGTTATACATGTATTATATAATAATATTATTATATAGTACATGTATAACAATTAAATTGTAAGCAACGATACGAACCCCTGTGGGCATGTGGGAGAACGATGTGAAAAAGCACACAGCTTGCAAAATGCACATAGATATCGGAAAAATGAAGAGCACCCAACAGGTTTCAGCTCTGGAGTACTTTAAGCCACCTACTCAAGTCTTGCAGGCTACCAGTGCTAAAGCATTGTTTGTGAAAATTTTCTTATTGAACATAACCTGCCTTTCTCAGTTGAGATCAGCAACAGTGACAGTGAAAGAATATTTCCTATTGTAAAGAAAAATAAGACAAACTTTGGTGCCTCCTTTCAAGACAGGTTTTCCTGTATACTGCATTGGGCCCATGGGTTAATTTTGCAATGTATGTTATAAAACTGTTAATAAATGCAAATATGACTTTGTTTTGTTTTATTTTTCAACAACAAAAAAGAAATTTTGAGAGTTTTCAGAACTAACATTGGGAAGGGTGAAAGATCCATAAGCAGTTCCTCATAGTTAAATTGTTCAAGTCCATAAAGATTGTTGAATAGATTGATGAAAACACTCTTTAGGGGATCAGACTTACTTGATTTTTGCATTGAATGACTGTTTTAGTAGTATATTATCAATTGCAGCAGCATCAGTATTGAAAAAGAAGTCTAAAGTGGTCCCTAAGGGAATTGTCAGCACTAAGGTCAAGAGACAGACCCCTATCAAAGGATACATGTCTCCTCACAAGCGGCCCAAACCATGTAAGTTAACCTGTACAAGAAAAGAAAAAGAAATTGCCTGAATGTAATTGTTCACATTTAGAGAAAAGGTTCATCACTTACAATTGTTTGTCTCCCTTCTTCATTATTTTTAATGGACTCTTACTATGTTTTCTCCAGTAATAATGATGGTTCTTGCTTCATCTTTTCACAACATATTTTAGGTGTATAAAAGATTTTTCACATCAGTGTAACTCTTTGGGTAGGATGGTGGCAACAGAGATGCTGCCAGAATGTGCAAATGTGGAAATTGCACAAAATTTCTGTGAATTCATGCACTTGGAGAGCAATGATGTGGGAGGACTCAAACAAATTAGTTTAAGGTCATGCATATAATAATGTGCTTTGCACAGTATGCAGCTTTTATTTGTTAACCCTTGAAGTGCTTGTCACAACACAAGCCATGCTGCCAGTAGAGGTAGCACTTGCCTTGAATCTGTTTCTCTTCAGGTAGGCAACTGTTTACACATCTGGGTTCTTCATCTTGATATGAATGGTTGTTAAACTTAATTTGATTGACACATTGGATCCTGGAACAAACATTCTGTTGTAGTTTGAACCTTACATCAAGGAAGTTTTACATACGTCTATTTAAAATACAGGCTATCCGAACACCTAATTAGCTGATTCTAATGTGATTCATCTTCATAATGATGAATATGTTCAGCAAATAATGGCTGATGATAGTGACAATGACAGTGATTTTTAAAGTTATGAATTATATCAGATTATTAGACCAAGTAACTGTGAATGAAGATACCAATAAGTGATTTTGAATCCAAAAATGATTATGAATATGAGTCCAATGTAATGCTGGATGGACATGAACAGATGGCATGTAGGTCAACCCCACTTTCTGCAGTTTTTTAAATTAAATGTAGAAAAGGCAGAGTGCCAAGCCTGATGAAAATACCAACAATTAAAAAGATGAGTGCAGTTTTTATTTCTCTTCTCAATCAATTTAACCCAACGTGATGTTGTTCTTTAACACTGTTGTCTTGTAAGAATCTAAAATGAAATAAAAAAGTAAAAATATATTCTTAACAATGACGCTTTGATATTGATGGATGTAAAATCCTAATGGAGCAGATAAGAAATCTGTCATAATAGTCAGGAAAGCATTGATTTTAAGAAACTAAAACTTTGGCAGACTTATGTTAGTGAATAATCTTATTTTGGAGCAGAAGTATCCAAAAGACAGTACCTAGGAGCTGTGGAATTTTGTACATAACAACCAAAAAGAACAGTTTCCCAGCTTGTTAAAGCTGGCTTAGCTAGCTACAAATATGACCCTTAAGATAGTAGACTGTGAAAGGGGGATCCTGGCTCAGAAAAAATATTCATACAAAGATTAGGCACAGATTAAGTTCAGAAACAATCAAAAGATTAATGCTTATAGAATTATAGGCAACATCTTTAAAAGATTTTCAATTCAGTAGAGCTCTAACAGTGGAGCTGGAAGAAAGACAGGTATTGAAATGTTAGGTAAATATTGAACTATGGATGTTTCCTCCTCCCCTTATTTTTCTACTCCCCCTTACATTGGCGACAAGGGTGGATCTCTCCCCTTTAGATTAAATCTTGGCAGCATCTCTGCAGTGATGACATTGTAGTTACCATCAATAATATTATATTTTTTGTTACAGTTTTGCATGTCTGATACACTGTTTGCAAAGTTCAGAGTTTCTTGAATTATCTACATTTTCTGCAGTGTCAGTGGTTGTAAATGGTCACATGATGCTATAATTTACACATTAGTAAATTATGGGGACTATTGGTGACGAGGCTCATGCAAGAAAAGCAAGTGCTACCTAAGCTAAAAATTTTGTTGCAGAGATTCTGCTAGGGTTGTGCATCTACCAGTACTTGGTACTGACAAGGACGGATAAAGTCTCTAATATGCTGAATTTTACTGGTACAAATGCTAATCAGTCAATATCATCAATGCATTGTCTATCATTTGCATAAAATAGGTAAAATTATGTTGTAAACAATACTTTAGAGAAGGAAATGAAATGAATGCATTTCTGATGTTTACAGGAGCTGCCTTACAAATCAACACCACCACAGTAGTGTAATCCCTAGTCCAAGTTTCCTCTGACCATTCCCACCACATCTGAGATATTTTCGATATTTTGACATTTATGGTCAAAAGTTGGAATTTGTCTCTATGGCACAGTGGCAGCATAGGGTAGCCGCTTACTAGCAAGCCTAGCTAACTTAAACACTCTTACATCAAGCTATACATGTATGAAATCGTTAGAAAGATGATTTATTTTCTCAGAAAGTTCGATTATAATATTCTTTATGTCCTTCATCCACTGACAGCCAAAGCAAATCTACAGTATTGATAAAATAAGACCTGGTACTCACCATTTGCATTGCTAGTCACATAACTAAAAAAATCTCGCAACCAACATATCCATGACATCTGAGGCCCAATAGTCATGTGATATTGACAGTAAACCCCTTTTCAATGTTTCTGTACAAAAAAAAATTCAAAAATATTAAATGAAAGTTACATAATGTTTGTATGCAACAGTATACTTAATTCTAAGCATATTTATTCCAAGAAAAATTATGAGAAACATGTCACTGTCACAGCAACCTGGAGAAAACCAGATTCATCAAGCAGAGAGCACATGTCAATGCGCTAGTAACATGATGCCAACAAAAACATCGCTGACACGTGCACTGTGCTTCACAACTTTGGCTTTCTCCATGTGGCAGTGAATTCCAACTTTCTGATAGCCAATTGGCTATGACCCCATACATCAACATAAATGCGAAAATATCAAAAATATGGTGGGAAGGGTAAGAGGAAACTCGGACTACGTAATCCCATTCCACTATCATCACTGTTAGTCACCAACTTAACACACACACACAGAGTTAACAACTTTGGTTTTGAGTTCACATATAATGTGAATAATTAGGATGTTTATGTGCATTACATACAATGTTTAATATTTTTGGCTTGGTTCGAGTTAAAGCTTTCAACTTAGCATGGTTTTCAAGTTCACACAACTTATGGTCAGGCATAAATAGAAAGTGGCAGAATCCAAACTAACTTGGACCCTCTGCAAACAAATGCGGTTATTAATTTGTTTTGAACAAAAAAGAAATGAAAAGCTGAATTAACATCTATGAAGCAGAAGTGTGGGTGCACTAATTTTAATTGATTCGCGTAGCAGCATAAGTCGAACACAACACCAGAAGCAGAGTCAGCATAACTCTTTGATGGCATCAGGCATTGTTTTGACAGCAACTACACATGATGAAACTGGTTTCTAGGTTCCCTCACTTGTTAAGCTGTGGCAGCAATCCAATGCTGTGTTTCAGGAGTTTGATAATGATGGAAATTCCAACCCTAACTGTAAAGAGTCTATTTTAATAGACTAAGAAGGCAGAATGATACCACATGTATATACCATCAGCAGTCTGGTAGTCATTTGATAGCAACAATAAACCCCTTTCCAATGTTGTTTTACCAAAATTTGAAAATATTAAATGAAAATCACAATGTTTATACAGTGAACTAAAGCATACATAATTCTGAATATACTTATTTTGAGAACAACGACTAGAAACCTGTCGCTATTGCAGCAACCTGGAGAAAACCTTATTTATCAAACAGAGAGCACATGTCAATGCAGTAGTCATGTGATGTCTCAAAACATCGCTCAGAAGTACTCTATGAATCTGGCTTTCTCCAAGTGGGGGCAAATTCCAACTTTTCCATAGCAAATTGGCTTTGACCCCATCCTCCATCATGAATGTCAACATATCTAAAATGTGGTGGGAAGGGTCAGAGGAAACTCCAACTACATAATCTCATTCCATTATCATTGCTGTCAGTTACCAACTTAATCCATACACAACAACTTTGGTTCAGAGTTCACTTTTAAGTAAATAGTTAAGGTGTTTACATGCATTTGATTTTAGTGGCTTGGTTTGAGTCAAAGTTTTCAACTTCAGCACTTCTTATGTGATCACATGACTTGATCCTCTATGAATAGAAGGTAGCAAAATCCAAACCAAACAAACGAGATGACATAAAAATAGCATATCACGTACATGAAAAATACATGTATATGCCTTGTACAAATTTTTCATTGCTAAGTTGGAATAATACTTGTTTGATTTTGATTGAAAATTAATGCTAGATATGTCTCTCATCTCATCAGAAAAAAGGTGATTTGCTAACTTATTGCAATAAAACCAGAAACATCATCTCCAGAAAGTTAGAATACAAAGCTTGGAAAGGTGAATTCTTGACTAGAATGAAGTGCAGAGGAAAGATTTATTCCAATCTAGAATGAAATATACTTGGAGAGATGCTTACTTCTCTATCAGAAAATTACCAGAAAATAAAATAGATGAACAGATTTCATATTATACATGATTAGGAAAAATATGGAAGCTGATTAGTTTGCTTGATCTTGGAGGAATATTTCTTGAACAATTCTGCCAAGGAGGAAATAGGTACCATATACACTCGCTTATAAGTAAAGTGAATATGCAAGCAACAGAGATCCAGATCTGCCATAGCATAATGCACCTGCAGATTAGGGTCTGTATTGTTGGTTTTACTGATTACTCCTAACAAACTACAGGCCCAGGTCTGCTGGAGCATTATGCGATGGTAGATCTAAGTGTATGCAGTTGGCATTTGGACTCATAAGTGGGTATATATGGTATCATATCTTAAAAATGCAAAGATGAGTAGTAGATTGTGGAATTTTACATTTTTTTTTCCTACTTCATCTCTTTGTACAATTTATGATTAGCCATTTTATGAAGTCGAAGGAACCATTTTCTTAAATGAACTTCTTTTAGATTTTCTTAAGCTCTAGACTTTTCACCAAATTAGGGATATTTGAGCTTTAGATGTTGTTAAACTCAAGATTTTTGTCCTTATTAGGGACAATTTTGAGCTTTTTGATGTTGTTAAACTCTGGCCTTTTGACCTTATATGGGATGGTTAAGCTTTTAGGTGTTGTTAAACTCGAGACTTTTGATCTTTGACCTTATTAGGGACGATTGAAGACAATGAGGACATTCTGCCACTTTTGATGGAAGAGTTTCCACACCTGTATTTATCGCTGAGGACTTGGCATGAGCTGTGGCGGAAGGGTTTAGGCCAGATAGAACAGATCACACGTGCCTACGAGGAAGTCAAACGAAGAAAGAGCCATGCTCAGGCACAGGTAAGAGATATATACACTGAATCAGCCATTGAGGCATGGGATGGTGGTCATGGAGTTTTTATCAAACATTTCACTGACTGCATTCAGTTCCGTGCGTTGTATTGTCATGGATCATTAGAAGCAGTGAATTTTCAAACTCCAGTTGTACAAATTTCTATAATCTAAAATTCATCTGAATTGCAGTCAGTCTCTAAATATAAAAAGACACATTCACAAACATAGAAAAGTACAGTAATAAATAAAACAGCAGTTATCTTTTCAGATTCTTATTCTGAAAGCATAACATTAGAATACCAAAACTAGGAACTTAGACTTTCACTGGATCGGTGGATACCTGATAATGCTTCACCATTTAATGAACATGCTTGAAGTTCAAGGAACTTCTTAACTTCAGTTCAGTAATGATGCTGATAACTTGCTTACATATAATTTAGGTCTTTCTTCAGTTTTTCTTGAAATAAACTGTTTTAAAATCTTGATGTTTCAGAAATGTGTATCTATTTTCATATTTTAAAACTCACCTCGAAAAACATCTAAAACCTGTACACATTGAAATTTTGTAAGGAAATCATCCTATTTTCCTAGATGATTGGCTTTATCTTGTACCAATTGTTATGGTCTTAAACTAAATAACAGAAAAGAGCAAAAACCAACAGGTTTTGTAAAATTCAAAATTTGTTTTATTTCCCTAAAATACATAGTGAAAAATTAAAAATAACTTACGGTATGGTGAATGAAATCCTAAATAGTTCTAAAGTTCTATCACAAGTCCAAAACTAGTGAGGATTCCAAATGAGTTCACTGTATTCCAAATGAAGTTCAATCTTTTGTGTTGATGTGCCAATAATAATATTGATATATCACAATGATATAATCCAAAATGTCTTTAAATGAATTCACAGTATTCTAAAACAGCTACTAAATCCTAAAGTCTGAGCATTTTGTAATTCCAATGAATAACTGAAATAAATAAATAAATCCTCTCAAATGTTCACAACTAAATTTCTCCTCTAAGACTGATGTTTATGCTAGGAATAACTAATTCTCAGCAAATCATCCCTTATATTAAAAAAAAGTAAGACACAATTTTAAAATCAGAATGAGGGTCGAATATTCATTCTAGATTATTTCAACTTCTAAACAAGGTAATTTAGCAGCTAGCCATTCAGGAATTAGCTCAGCCTGTTTTTCAGGAAAACCCATGACCTGAAGTCAAATCTCATCAACGTGTTTACTTTGATAAGAGTACAGCTCACTATCTTGAAACTATGGAATGTGTTTACTAAAATGACCTCATCTTAAAGCACAGTCCTGCAATCATAAAGAAAATTAGTATTTAATATGTTATTTTCTAAATGACCCTTACAATCTATAATCATGAAAATTAACACACATAATATAGATATACATAACACAATCTATTTTAGCTAACCTTAGTTGCTGTTGTACTTTTACAGCTTGAGGAAGCTGAGAGAAGACAAGAAATCATGGTCAACATCATGAAAAAAGAGTTGGAGCATGGACAAAGACTCGTGAGGCAAACACATAGCATTTTCATGGATGTAATAGTGGTCTAGATAGTGCATTGGTAACAGTCTTGGACTGATCCCTTCCAAAACAACAAATTCAAGGATGCATTGTTATCAGTTACAGGGTTGGTGGTTTCCTTTGGGTTTACCAGTAAGACTACATCATACCAACATCTTACCTGTCAGGATTAAATTGCATATAATTCTTTTGAACTTGTACAGTCATAAAGTCTGTAATAAAATAAATCAATACAAAATATTTTCTTTTCCTACATTACAACTGGATATATTTCATTGTGTGGTACAAATAAAATGTTATATTTTTAATAAGTGGCAAAACCATAAGTTAAAATTTATTGATTTTTGTACCACAAGATGACAATTTTCTGTTTTTATATACTACAAAGGAAGTCCAATTCAGCAATGCAGCACATCAGGTTTATCATTGTTGTCTAAGCATTAAGGGGAAATAACTTAATAGAAACTTATATGGCGTTAAATCATATTCTTCAGTATAAAATAATTTCCATATCTAAATGGTAATGCAGTTACCATTTAATTGTTCTAGCTGTTTTGTATGAAACTATGTATGCCTTTAGCTACAATGTCAATAATGCTGCTGAATTGTCAAAATGTAGTTGTTACTAGCTGAAAAAGAATATGTCAGCAATACAGTGTATTGAAACAAATTAGGTTGTACAATACTTAATAATCTCTTGAATTAATGGAATCTCTATGATAAACCTCTTCATACAATAGAGGCTGAGGTGAAACCTACAGAGGTTGTTGAAGGTAGAGATCAATCCTCAAAGCTTCAATTCAGTAGCAAAATTGGTATAAAATAGAAAACTAATTTTATTTTTCTACATTAATACTATATATATTTCATCTGGTGCAACAAGTTAAATTTCCACTTAAGAATTTGCCACTGTTTAAAATATTAAATTTTTTGCACCACATAATAAAATATATAGTATGTTGAAATTGTTTCATTTCAGAAAGAGACAAAAGAAAGACAGGCCTCAACTATTGGTACCAGGAACAAAATTCATGACAGACGTATGCAGTCAGCACGCTCAAGAAAATACTATAATGGTTATCAAGTGAGAATGAGAGCCAAAATGCTGAAGATAAGAACTCGTGAAGAAATGGTAAAATAATCTTCAGATTCTTTTTTTGGCCAAGATATCTTACTAGTAATGCTTGCTTGGGTAAAAACAATTATTTGCCAGACAATACATGATTTGTATGTATAATTGATTCATGCTTAATTATAAACATGTTGGTTTATCAAATATTTCATTCTCTTTTTTTCCTTCCTAAAAGATGACCAAAATGTTAGATCAAGTAAGTCTCTATGTGATCTCATAAGATTCTCTTGTATCACACTTGTGACTTTGACCACCTTTCTAGACCATTTTATCCATTTGTGAACTTTGAACATATCTCTGTCTCTAGATCTTGTGAAGGATTTCACATTAACTTTATCCATAATTTTTTGAAAAGTACTAGAGCCAAGGCATTAAGTACCATGTAATTGTTGTTAAGTCCATCTGTTATTGTATATTTCATTAAGTCCTTAATTGTTGTTAAGTCCATCTGTTATTCTATATTTCATTAAGTCCTTCAAATCAATTAATACGGTACTCCTTCATTGTTCTGTATCTCATTATAAGGCATTCTATCTTGAAAGACTAGTGTGGTCATGGATCCCATTTGATTACTGGTAATATTAGGTCATGGATCTCATTCATGACTAGTAATATTAGGTCATGGATTCCATTTCATTACTTGTAATATTAGGTCCATGAATCCCATTCATGACTAGTAATATTAGGTCATGGATGCCATTTTATTGCTAGTAATATTAGGTCATGGATCCAATTTCATTGCTAGTAATATCTGGTCATGGATCCCATTTCATTACTAGTAATATTTGGTCATGGATCCCATTTCATTACTAGTAATATTTGGTCATGGATCCCATTCATTACTAGAAATATTAGGTCATGGATCCCATTGTATTGCTAGTAATATTAGGTCATGGATCCCACTTCATTAGTAGTAATATTAGGTCATGGATCCCACTTCATTAGTAGTATTATTAGGTCATGGATCCCATTCATTACTACTAATATTAGGTCATGGATCCAATTGCATTACTGTGAATATTAGGTCATGTGTCCCATTTCATTCCTAGTAATATTAGGTCCATGGATTCCATTCATTACTAGAAATATTAGGTCATGGATTTCACTTCATTACTAGAAATATTAGGTCATGGATCCCATTTTGTTGCTAGTAATATTAAGTCCATAGATCCCATTCAGTACTGTTAATATTAGGTCATTTATCTCATTTCACTCCTAGTAATATTATGTATTAAGCAACCTCAGCTACAAGTTAGTTACTTGTCTCCTTAACCTGTAAGCTGTAAGGACATGCATAAACTATTTAAACAGTAATGCAGTTTGCTGCTAGAACATTGAAGTATATTTTTGATTACTTCAGATCTTTAAGAAGCTGTTTAAGGATGCCCTAGAGATCCAGAAGGAGAGAGTGAGGGAATTAAGGAAGTATGCTCAGGAGCAGAGAGATAACCAGGTCAAGCATCAGAGGAATGATATAGAGTCCATGGAGAACTAGTATTCTTACAACAAAAAGAAAATTTAATGAAATTAGACTTTTTTTGCCCAACATGTTAATTTGTCTCGTCTCAATATAGATATATAGTTTGTGTTCTAGGGTGGGTGAGTTGGGTGGCGTGGTTGTTTCAGCATTATGTGAAGGTTAAGATCTGCAGATAATGTCAGATTTTCTGACATCTTCATTAGACATTTTTAAACATGAACCATTGTTTGCCATTCTGGTTGTGGGGACACTTATTAGCCAGTATTATTATGCAGGAGACAGAGTACCTTGTAAGACACTAAAGTATCCAATACTTATCTTCTGTTTGAAGATCATATTCAGTTTATTTTAAATTTAAACATCACTTTTATTTTTTATTTTTCATTTGTTATCACCATCTCACTGTTCACTCTTTATTTTCCTACAGACAAAGGAAAACATCAATGGCTGCTTCTAATTTTCATCTGCATTGTGGCCTATGATTTTTGTGATTTATGTCAAAACATAGTTTAGAATATGATAAGACACTGTTTTATTATTAATAGTTTCAGAATCTGATGTCAAATGAATTCCAGTGGTGATCTGATTGAATTCCAATTTTGAGTGTGCTGATGTACCAGTAGTCCAGAATGTGATGATGTATTAAATGTCTTCAGAATTGCGATTGATATGACAGCTCTGGGTTTTTTGTCAACTTTTTATACTGCTGCCTTTGTAGCATGGCATTATATAAGTAATCATGTCTGAGAACATAATCTCATTAGCGAAGTTATACTTGAGTATTTTGATGGATTGCCAATGAATCCTGGTAAATATTATGGTCATCACCTGAAGATTCACATATCAGATTGTTAAATCACTGTGTTACCACAATGTTTAAAAGGGTTTTTGCCATTTTTGGCTTACAGGTGAATGCATTATATGACAAAATCTTCCAAATGCAACTAATCTCAAAGATTTCAGTGTATCACAATGAAACTTGCAAAATGTTATGGCCATCATCTAAAGACGTGTGTATTGACAAATCACAATGTGCATACAATTTTTGTTCTAGTTGTTGCTCTTTATTTTTGGGTCCTGAAATAATATATGTCAGAATTAGACAACACAACAAGTCTCAGGGTTTTCACTGGATCAGCATAAAACTTTGTACATCTTATAGTTGTCATTTTCAAGGTGCACATGTTGATAGATCACTTTCCTGTCACATTTTTTGCAAGACTTATTGCCCTTGCAGATGAATGCCATGTAAAAGAATTTCCTCAGTGCAGCTTGTTTTGCATTGTTTGATGAATTGGTCAAACTTGGTACATATTATGATCATCATCTAAAGATGCACACAACGAAAAATCTTTGTGCTCCTGTAATTATTGTAAGAATTATTGCCCAGTTTACATGTAGCTGGATTCAATTTATGACAGAATTTTCTGAATCCAGCTACTCTAGACTTGTAATCTTTAGCAGATTGTTGTGACATTTAGTACACATTGCATTCATCATCATCCAAGTTATTAGGATTTTTTTACTATAGACTTATCTCCATTATGGGATATGGGTAGGAGGTTGGAGAGGCTGGGTTATATTTATGTAAGTAAATTGCTCATCAGTACTGTAGTTTCAAAAGATATTTACAGGTGATATATTATTATAGTAAATACTTATTTAGTTCCTATCTTTTCATTACTTGTATTTGGAATGGCAACATGAATTTATTCATTTTTGTTTTGCTGCCTATGGTATCAAAATTAGGAACATGGCTTCCATTATCTGCCATTGTGCATTTACGCTGATGGCAGACACTGGGGAGAGAATGTCTAACAGGGAAGAAACATTGAAAAAATATTACATTAATTTTAATATACTTTTGCAATGAAAATAAATGCAATATGAAATTTCAGGTTCATGTATAAATTAACATTTATGTTTTATTTTTCAACAACAATATTCAAAATGATGGATTAAATATTGGGGAAAATTATTGCATTTTCTTTAGTTGAAGTATTTTTTATCAGTGTGAACTTTTCAGAAAATATGTCATTTTTTTTTCTTTTCCTTCCATTTTCATGTTTAAAAATGATGGATTGCACAAATAAAAAAAAATTTCCTAAGAAAATGGTCAAATTAATTTAAAGCATTATGAAGTTGTAGTAATTTTGTTTCAATGATTTTTTACAAATCTCATTTCTTTTTTTTTCTTTCATTTTAAAAGATGATGGATCAGATGAAGAAAGAACTACGCAAGAAAATGGAAACAGAAATTAAACAGCTGCAGGATCAGCTTGTGCGAGATGATGATGATGCTTACTTCAGACAACTGGATGCTGATCGGGTGATACATGATCTTCAAATGGCAAAATACTGTACAAAAGCATGAAACCAGTCTGCATGTCTCACAGAAGTGTGAAAAAATACAATATTCAAGCCATAATAATTTTGGATGCATGTGATATTTAAGTTTAGTCTAATTTCCTTTATCTGACACAAACAGTTCTGGTAAATTTGTAGACAACAGCAGATGCTGTAAGAATGTTGGTGGTTGGCACATGGTTGCTTCCTACATGTGTCAAGATATGTGTATATTGATGTGAAAGAGTAAAAGAATAAAGGACCATTAAAGATGAAACTAGAGAAAATGAAAACCTCCTAGTAATTTTTTTTGTGAGAAAGAGACAACATTTGAGAGAGAGAGAGAGAGAGAGAGAGAGATGACTTACAAAATCACATTTTCCCTCTGGCATTTACTTAAAGTGAAGTTTTGACATTGTGTAGGGGGTAGGGGAGTAGTATTTATATGATAATAGGTTCTATGACGACCCCTTGTATGTTTTACAAAGTGCCTGTGATAAAAACTTTTAATGAATAAATATAAAATTTACAGTTGATTGTCTTCATTATCAGCAATTATGCGTCATGACAATAGTACTGTGTCAGACACATTAGAACTACACGTAAAAGTATAATTATTACCACCAAACACCAAAAACTGCATGTCCATTGGTGTACAACCTCGCTAGGTGCAATTGGTAAAGCGCTTGTAGTAGTGAATTGCAGAAAGGCATTTAGCAAGTATTTGAATAGGACAGTAGATATAAAATTATGTGAAATCAGCTGTGTGCCATTATTGCATACTTGCTCATTTTTTTTAAGGAGGGATTCATTAAGTTTGGAGTGGATTCACACAGGTGCTTGTGTTGGTGAAAACACTGCATCTTTTTGTGTTGACTTAAAGATTTACAATATATAGTCCATAGTTGATGCAAGTCAGATGATTTAGTTTAGAATCAGTCAGTCCGGTTCACACCATTACCTATATTAGGTCAGTATATTTATTATTAGGTATGTATATTATCTATTATTAGTTTGGGAAACAGTCAAGTGATCATGCCAATAATTTTCCATTATATTGACTGTTTGTATGACTTACCACTGTATGTTTATCATTATTACCTTTCCCTGAATTATAAAACTTTTCATAGACCAACCTGTATATGAGTTGAAATTGTAAAAAAGCCGTCAAATGCATGTTACAGTTTGCATATCTGCTTATATAGGATACAGAAATATGGGGAGCAAGTAGATTCCATGATTTTATGGGTGTAATGCTTACATTTATTTGCTCTTAGTGTATATTGTATAGGTCTGATCTTAAAGCTGTGATATTTCATTCATCAGCATGTAACAGGTCCTAGCCAGGTTACAAGTGGACCTCAAAACCCTTGAAAAACTTAAAATTTCATTGTAACCTTAGAAACCTAAAGAAAGCCTTAACAAACTGAAGGAAACTTAAGTAAATAATAAAAACTTTAAAATTTTGAAAAAATGGTGAATGGCTGTACCCTGACTGCACAAAAAAGTGCTTTTTTGCACGTGGTTTTTCATTAGGTTAGCTTAGCAATCTAGAAAGCACAGGAAGTATGCAAATTAAAGACATCGAGTCATTTTAATAATTTATTAATTTTTGCTTTAATTTCATTATATTTAGGAACAAACTCAAAGCATACTTTATCAGACTTTGAATAAATGTTATGCTCACCATGGAGATAATCTTGTAACTGTTGTGTGTCATGAACCACAAAAATATTTTAAACCTACAAATAACCTAAAATTTTAAAATTCAGTTTCACTTCTAACTCTGTCCTTGATATTGAAGCTGAATGACCACATAAATATTCTTAAATTTTCTATTTGAAGAAATTGTGATTAAGGTTAAAATCGGAGCATTGTTCAGATCTTGGTTAGATATGAGAGCTTGTGTAATGCATTGTCTAAAGCAATGTAGTCAGCTAAGGCTTAATATATATTTTAACATCTTTTGTTAGAGTTCTTGCACTTACTTCCTTATCTTAAACATTATCTGTGAATACATCCTTGTTGTATGTTTCACTGAATGTGTGCATGTATGTGCCACCAAAACTTAATAGACACAGTCATCTTGAGAAGTTCCATTCACCAGAATCAGAAGTATGCCATAGTAATCAACTGTTAACACTCCATGGAAAAAATTTGATTTTTGGGTTACCATATATATTCGCATATAAGTTGGGTCAATGACAAAAAAACCCAAAGATCCTGATCTGCCATAGCATAATTCACCTTCAAATCAGGGTCTGTGTTTTTTGTTCTACTCATTACTCCTAACAAACTGCACAGACCCAGATCTGCTGGCACATTATGTGAGTCTTAATATATTAAATTATTACTTGGATAATCAACGAAACAAGGCAGATTGGTTTGGCTACATCAATTGTATAAAATATTTACATTTTAATTTCAGATAAAAGCTAATAAAGAATGTTCGAGAACTTTATTTTGTTATTTTCTCACTTGCACCATGGTACAGAAAATTTTGGAAGTATCAATGCCCGCCTCTCCATTCAACCTCAGACAGTGTGATGTCTGCAACACAGCTTTAGCTTGTTGTGATCTTATTTCCTCAAACCTACAAGTACAGGCAGGGATTTTTAGAAATTTCAATGCCTGCCTGTCCCTTCGACCACAGACACGGTGGTTTCTGCAACACAGCTTTAGTTTGCTGTAATCTTTTTT
>JAECUM010003638.1:0-83451 GCA_016617855.1 Megalonaias nervosa | reverse complement strand
GCTGAATTCGATAAAAAAAATGAAAACATACGAGAAGCACTTGCGAATTGGTCGATAAGATCGGCGACGAAAGGTAAAATAGTGTTGGAGGCGGGTACTTATACGCCATCAATTACATAATGGATTCGATCTATTATTGTCCAATCGGATACTGGAGAGGTACATCAGCAATTAAAAAACTCGCCGATGCAGCAGGTGTCACACGAGCGGTAGCCGCAGGTTGGTTGTCACGACTGGTCATATGGCAAATTTATCTTCCACGTCCCAAAACGATTCAACATGGACGGTTTGATTTCAGCACACCCAACGAAGTTCATCAGCCAGATATCTTGTTTTTACCACATGACGTATATAAACGGTGCATATACAAATAGGCGTTGACTGTCATAGACGTTGCAAATACATTCAAAGAGGCTGAACCGTTATCGTCTAAAACTGCAACTGAAGTCTCAGCAGCGTTTGAACGAATTTATCAACGTGGACCCCGGCCTCAAGGTGGTCTGCGATAGCCACAGTTGCTACAGGTTGATCCTGGCAAAGAATTTCTCGATGTAGTAACGACTCTGATGCAACAACAACACGTTAAGATCAGACGTGGACACACCGCGATAAATCTCGATCAGGCAATCATTGAACGATTTAATCAAACGCTTGCACAGCTACTCTTTGGACATTAGTATGCCCAAGAATTAATGCACGTTAAAGACAAATGTCGTGAATGGGTTGCGAGACTACCTTAAACAACGAGGTCACGAGTGGAATTAACATGACACCCATCGATGCAATTGCGACAAAACACACACCACGACGAAAATCACCAGATCAGTTGCAACAACCATTGTTGGGTAGCAAAGCAACAGTATTTATATGAACCTGGTGAACTTGAGGGCGGTGCAGCAAGAGCAACTGATCCCATGTGGAGTGAAACAACACATAAACTTTACAGCGTGGTAAGATCTACTACGCAGCCACCAATCTGTAGATTAGATTCAACACCTCCTCAACGTGAATTTGTGTGTCAACAATTACAGGTAATTCCTGAAAACACTCTGTTACCACATGCCAACAATAAACGCTAACAAGAACCACACGCGTTACATTCAAGACATGTCAGTGTGACATTTTCACGTGTGTGGCCGAGACTGCTATCGATTCTGTCCACGGTAAATTGTCGTACGTCATTAGGAAAATATTGCTACAACATTATTGTGTTACAGCAGGTGCAGTGATTATTTTGTCGTTGTTGCAGCGTCGTGACAAATTCCACATCCAGATCAAACTGGCATAATTTTTTGTCATCTCTCGCATAATTTGTCGATTTTTTTCTTCAATACGTTGATCATTTCTGGTGATGCTGTTGTTGTTTGTGACGCTCTTGGCTACTCCAACAAGTAGACAACCCTGTGTAACTAAGATATTTTTGTTACTCTAGACACAGCCAGATAAACTAAATTTTACCATTCGATGCTATCATCGACAATCCAGATATTGGTATCTGATGTTGTTAATCCCTGAGACAAATGAATTGTTATTGCATATCCCAGAGTCCAGAAAGACGTGTTTGACCGCTGTTGTGGAGCGAATGCCGCTTGCGTCTTCGACGCCGACAACGCCTGTTGTACAGCCTCTGCTGGAACCTCGACGATATCATTGAGAACGAGTTTTGTTTCGTGCCAGTTCCAGGAATGTCAAGGAGTATATTTTGCCGGCGTGTATCTGTTGGTTGATGACATAATTGAACTAATTGATCAGGAAATTGTTCCTTGTGAAGCTCAAATAATTTACCCTGAAGTGAATCACGGACGTTTTTCCTGGATATAACTATTAGATCCTTAGGGCACCACAATTCCAGAAATCTGACATTGGAGTCTCTGAAATTACGGTACGCAGTATTTCACACTGAATTTTGTCAGGTTGTAATCTGATTAACGATTTCAGTTGTCGTAGTTGTTCATCCTGTGATTGATGGTCGTACAAAACTTCTTCATAGTGGCTAACATAGTTAGTCAACCATTCGTGTCGTGATTCACCTGTAAATGGCGGAGGCTGTCCATGATCGCCACACATGATAATTGCAGTAGATTTCGTTGATAACCAATCAAGAAATGTCTGTAATGTTTCTTTGGATACTGTACAAATCTCATCCCAGATAATTATTCTCGGGATATATTTCTCACCCATTCGTTCGGGTGTCCATGCATCAACTGGCGATCTAACGAAACTATGATACGTGCATGCGCTGACACCACGTTGTCTCATCTCTCTGGCAAGCCGGTGAGTTGGCGTCAACACAATCACGTCAGAGTTTTTAAATAATTCTATCGCATGTGTTGTTTTACCAGAACCACCTGGACCATTCAGATAGACCGTGCTATGTCTCGTGATTGGATCGTTTACTGAAGGTGATGATGAAATCTGTGATAAATTATCGTTGCGATAATAAATATCTGGTGTTTTAATGTCAGCCGACTCTGAATATTTACGTATTTGCTCACGTTTTATTCGCCACGACCCCCCAACCAACAACGCTGGCATTATCGATAAATGGTTTCACAAGATCCATTTTACAACGACTAATAAAAGGAATCCGTGACAACTCTAACAGCGTCATTGGTAAATCTGTTGATAATCGATAATAGGTTTATTGACGAGTATGCCAGCATAGATGATCTCAAATGAGTAAACTGAGGAGAATTGCCTTCGTAGTAGATAGCTATTGTACCTACTTTTTCCATCTTGCATGATTGCATTTATCCGTGACATCAACACACCTTATGCCGCTATGTCATTGGCAACAAAATCTCATTCGGCTGGATCCATGATTAATCTTGTACAACGACGAGCATTATCAGATGATGAACCCTGAGTGAACGTACCGATAATTTTTCTGCAGATATCTTTGTCGTCTTGTGTTAACTAGAGAGATTTTTGTGATTTATATGAAATTATCGTAAAGGTTACAGTCAACGATGTGAGAATCTTGGCATCGAGCATGAATCTTAATAACACTATTGGAGCCCAACCATGCTGATTTTTTGAGCAACAGTCGTTGAGATTGACACTGGTATCCGGTTCATTAAAGTGTCTACCAAAACAGATTGGTATCAAAATCGCTGAAAACTCGAATGATTCAATCTCGGTAAATCCAGTAAGATCGATATATGGTAGTGGTCCGTTTATTGCAACTCATGTTATTTCGTGTGTTGGGTGCCCGAATCGTTCAAAATAACGAGGACAATCACTAAGTCCAAGAAAAGCAGCCGGATAAGCAGCGAAATTGTCAACAGAAATCATGTTGAATGTGTTATAGTTTGTGTTCCAAAGACCGCCATAGCCAAACTCAATACAAGATTGTGACACATCATCGATAAATTCTTTTGGAGTTGTACGTCATTTATTTTTTTGTTGGGTTATATGAGCCACAACAGATGACGCCGGAAAACAGTGTTTGAGTAATTCATCGTTATCTATGTTATATTTTACCAAAGTTTGTTTCATATTTTGTTGGAGTGATTCCTTCCGATAAAGAACGCCAGATGGCAGAAGAAACTGATCAAATGTTGATTCATCTGTAGAATCATCTCCGTGAAATAACCAGACAGATTCAGGGTCACGCTTACTTATGTTGTAGATTTCTTCGTAGATATTGCCGTCATAAAATCTATCTTATCTCCGTTGATAAGAGAGTTTTCGAAATGTGATATTTTCTTATTCGTGATTCTGTAAGACCGCTCCCTCGTCTAGAGTTTGCAAAATGTTCTTTGATACGTTGAGCCACGCAGTTTAGCGAGTCTGTTTTCATCGGAGCAAGAGCAGCTATGTTTGGTACATTCATGTGATAAATTGCGTAAACAACAGCTGTTTTTGTAGTAGGAGTTGTCTATCCCGATAAATGTTCCTGGTCTGGTATTTTTATAAATTATGACGACATTGTTATGTCACCGTGATTCTTTAACAGGGTCGAGTTCATTATGTATGATCCACTGTGAGCCATCTGGTGTTTGTTGCTCAACTATAAATTGTATCCTGAAAAAATACTTGCTGTTATCAACAAGATTATTAATAATAGTAGATGTTCGTTTATCATTCATTGTGAAATCAACAAATATTCCATCACCATCTATCTTGAATGTTGAAAAAACAGGAGACGCACCATTATTGATAAATTCATTCTTCGCCATTTTGATAAAATCATGTAACTGTAATTCAGATGGTAATTGTTTCTTATCTGGTTAATCTGTCTAGATCAAATCTAGTAGTGTGTTATGGTTCAGTCTCCGATAATCTTTTTCGTTCTTGTTCAAGAAACTTGTCTCTGCTCTTCTTTGGTTCTATTTTTGTTAATCTCTCAATTTCACTCGTGAGTAATAACGATTTTATCTCATTTCGTAATTTTTCTTGTGCAATTTTCGACCTTGGAAAAGCTGGTTATATCCCGGTCAGACTAAAATACTGTTATTGCAGTTGTTTTGCAACTGTATAATTAGTCATTCTTATATATAAGAAAATTATTTTCTTCAATTGGACTTTATTAAATAATATAATACACATCAGGCAAAAAATACAGCAGACAATATATAAAATTCAGCCATGTCAAAGAGACCTAACCAGAAAATAAAATTTGAGTATATCACACAATAAATATCTCTGCCACCGGCCCACATACAAGTCAGTCTATCGTAATGTATTTTTTTACGTCATTTTCACTTGGTCTGGCCACCATATTCCTCAGTCCCCCCACACCGTGTTGCTCATATCAAATGAAAATATTCAAATTTTGTGGCACCAAAAAAAAAATAACGATGCGTCACATATAGTTTATGTTACTGTTCGTTGGTCATTCCAACGGTTCCATGTATTATTTTTGCGTCATTTGTTTCACCCATGTCTGGCCCCACTTAGGTCGGTTGACCCCCTCCTTCTGCTGCATATCTGTCTTTGTTGGATCGCTGAATATTGACCTTATAAAATATAGATGTTAGCCGAAAAGAAATTTGTGCATATCCCCACATCAATTTTAATCCTTCCGTTTCAAAGACTTGAAATACTACTTCCTTTAGAGATTAGTTTCTTAATGAACACAATTGTTATGTAGTCTGATGACCAACTATGACAGACCACATGTTTTGTAAAACAATTTGTTGTTTGCGCATAGGGTGGTTTCTCAAGAGAGTCCTTGTTGCATCTCAGAGGAAACTTTCAGGATTTCATTCCTCAACTCATATTTAAGACTAAAAATGTCTCCGGATGGTCCTCGGTGTATAATCAGGTTCATTTATCTTTCTTTACTACTCTCACAATCTAAATTTCCAATGTTATTATAAATATCTAGAGCAAGATAGGGTATACCATAGTTTGATGAAAAATTTTAAGAAATTCTATGAAACTAGGGAAAGACCTAAAGAGCAGAAATGAAGAAATCATCACGAGAATTCGAGATGTAAATAGATATAATACTCAACAGGGCTTTTGGTAAAATTTGCACTCAGAATTAAAAAAAATAACTGCAAATGTATTATAATTTTTAATTCACCTTTTTACACTGACTTTACTAGTAATTCCTAACTTTAGTCAGTATTGAACCGAAACTTCGATGTTTGATGTTTCCTTTAATATGAATGAAATAACCAGAATAAATACATTTTTTCTAAAACATTTATAAAGTATTTTTCTTAGCATATCTATCTATCCATCCAGCCATGCATCCATATATGCGTGTGTTTATGGTTCCTAATTTGTTTGAAAAAGCTGCTCATTGTCAATGTGAAATTCTTACAAATGCAGCTTATACAGGTAAAATTGCGGTGCGCATTTCAAAATATGACTTTTATTTGCAAACCATGACAAATCTGCAAAACCTCAGATGGAATTTAGCGGTTTTGTCTGCCATGTTTGTGTGTTGGAAAGACTGCAAGTGACGAACTGTAGATTCCCACACCTAAATATGTTCTGTTAAGGAAAATCTATAGCAAGAAGTGAGCCTTTCGAACGAACTCAATGATGTATGAATTAAATCCACTACGACATTTTATATAATTCTAATAAATGTATTAACGGTGTTTGAGTTTCACAAAGTAACAAATTTAGGAACAACAATTACATATTTTGTAATTAATGTATACTTGAATCCCACGTTTGGCCACATAAAATAGAAAAGGCGTTAAATAACTGATTGAATTAATTTTATTTATTCATATATTTAATTATATTAAATCAAATCAATTCACCTTATTTTCAATAATATAAGCCACCGGCCCATAGTACAAAATTTTATTTATGATATACACAACTGGAGCGCTGCATTTTCTTTAATACAGGTGAAATATAAATTCTTGATTTACGTCTACACTTACTTCTACTTATTTCCAAATAGTTACATTTTCACATGATTTTATTGGGATATAGATAAAGAGCAAATGATCTGTACAAGTAGTGTGATAAATTATACAATGTCACTGCATCACTGCTAGCCATACGCGAAACAAATTTTTCAACGTTTGGTTGTACATAATATACATTTTTTTTTTAGATATTGTCTTCTAACATATATCTGGGCAAACGCAAAAAAATGACATTCATCCTCCATTATATAAATATTTCTTTTCCTGCACAGTTCACAAAATCTGAATGCTATATCGAATTTTTCCTTCTTCCTGTTTCAGTCATTAGTGTATTGCTTGAATACCTTCGTTGCACTAAAACTAAATGTTTTCTTACATTAAAGGTATATTGTATGAGTTATTTCTCATATTGCAGTAGGGATTTATACTGACTACAGTAACATTTTGAGGAATTAGTAATATTCTCTGGCCAACTTTGAAATGCAGTGTTTCTAATCCTTTGTGTGAATTCCGAAATAAATACCTTTTCATCGCCAACACCGAGTGTCATCCACATAGATCCAAAGTCATACTGATAGAGCAAATTTTTAATCTTCGTAGCCCATGTGACTCTACCAACTTTGTCCAACTTTTTCAACATAATATAACATTGATGTGAATATCAATCATTCGATAATTGCATAATTTTAATCCAATATTTTATACATCTTACTATATATGAGGTAAAGTGAGGGAACCTACCGCATTCCCCTATAGACCCCCAATTATTTGCAGTGTTTGAAACAGAGAAGTATCTGTTACACAATTGAAACTGCACTTCCTCAATATCCTTCAAGTATTCGAATCCCCAAAATTCAGATCCATAACATTATATTGGTTTAATCATTGAATCAAATATGTGAAACATATATCTGATATGAACATGCCCGAACTGATTTTGAAAATAAAATATTTGTGTCACAGACTCTTGGCTTTTGCAGCTAAAATTCGTTTAGCCATGGACAGTTTCAACTTCGGTATAAAAAATAATGCAATATATTTATGATAAGGAACTACTTCTATTCGTTTTTCATTAAAATACCATATAATTAACAAGAAAATCATTCAGTGAATCAGTTATATTTATTTTTTTTATTTTATATTTCGATCGACTGAATTATATAACTTCTGATTTCTCCTATTTCTCCTATTAATACATAAAATGAATGAAATAGTGATGAAGTCATTATTCTGCTATACAAAACTGATAACACGAAACTTAATAACAAGACACTATTCAGTTTCTCAAACTACTTTCAATTAGAATACATGTATTATAATTAGGTTGTTTGGACTCTATTATTTACTGAAAAGACAGCAATGTAACAGAGTTTGTATTCAGAGCACAAATAATTCGCAGCATTGTTATGCCATAAATATGCCAAAATGTTACACATTCATGAAGCTAAAATATCCGAGTTTACGATATTTTTAGTTTTACGACTGACTGAATTATAAACAGAAGAAAAAACTAATGAGCAGTGTTGTTGTAAATAATGTTCTATAATCACTCTTCTTTCGATTTGTTCTTTGAGTACGAGCTAGAAATTAGTTTAATATGTTTGCACAATGTGAGAATCTTTTAGGTTAATTAGCTTACGTCCCAATAAATGAGCCGCATTTTTTAAAGAGAGCGACGACGACAATGATAGTGATCATAATGATGATGATTACAAAAGAATACAGCCTTCTAATGTATTTGTATCGTAATTTGTTTGTAGCAACTGTCTAGAGTACCCGCTCGAGTCTGCAGAATAATTAGAAACATTGCAAATATTGTTTGAACATTGCAAATATTGTTTGAATTCAATGATGGCTGATCTATGATCATTTTACACACAGAACCCCTGGAGGTCGAGTGGTCTAAACCGCTCACCTTTCCCGATCAATGCTATCTCACCTCTGTCCGCGTGGGTTCGAGGCTTGAGTTCGGCCAGTGTGGGTATGAGAAAGCTGCCTGTAGCTTCCCGTGGATCGGTGATCCTTACCAGGGTTTTCCCAGGGTTTTTTTCTCCATCAATTTTACTGGCTGCCATATTATGCCTATCTTGCGCTGAGAAATGGATTTAAACCAAAAACAACAACAACAGTTAACATACAAATTCGTTTTTATTATTTGCTGTTTGGTATAAAGTTTTTAAAACTGAAACATATAATTGTCTTCCCTAACATGTATGCATATCTTTTTTCAGATTCGTCTACGAACACTTTCAAAATGGCTACAAATAGTATCCCGTGTGCATTGATTGGAGAGGGAAACCTTCTTCTGAGGTGTATCAGTAGTCTGCTGGAGAACGGTTTTGTATTAAAAATGGTCTTTACAAACACGTCATATGTATCTCAGCTGTGTGAGGAGAAGCGGATACTCTGTCAGAACATAAATGCCAATCTTGAACTTGCTTTTCGAGACAACGCCGTAGACTACTTGTTCAGCATTGCCAACCCACGTGTTCTTAAAAAGAATATTCTGAACCTTCCACGCATATTGTCTATCAACTATCATGATAGCCCACTTCCAGCTTATGCTGGTATCCATGCGACAAGCTGGGCCATTCTACAAGGAGAACGAAAACACGGCATCAGCTGGCATGTGGTTGAGGTTGGAATCGATACTGGAGACATCCTGGAGTCTCAGGAGGTCACGATTGAAAATGAAGAGTCGGCTTTCTCGTTAAATATGAAATGCCAGGAAGCCGCCTTCAATGCCTTCTGTCGATTGATCGACGGTATAAAGCATGGTACATTGATTCGAAAGCAGCAAAAGCAGCATGGTAGGTCTTACTATGGACTGTACGCCTTGCCACCTAATTTAGGAGTTTTGAATTTCTACAATGATGCAGATGAAATATACAATCTGGTACGGGCGTTAGAGTTTGGTATAAATCATGACAATGCTTTCGGAAGTCCCAAAATATTGGCATCCACTGGAGAATTCTTCCTCGTGACAAACGTCGACAAGACTGCTAACTTTGTCAATGAATCAGCCACACCAGGTCAGATAGTTGACATAGTGGATGATACGCTTGTTGTAGCAACCAGGACAACACCTCTACTTGTATCCTTAGCGACACTCGATGGCGTGCAAATATCACAGAACAGACATAAAGAAAATGGTTTTTACACAGGCGGTCATGTTCCAAGCGTATATATCAACATAAACCAACTTACGTCCATCAGAAAAATGGAAGGATTTTGGAGAAGAAAACTGTCTTCTTATGAGCCAACCATCTTTTATCGACAACGAATGAACGTCGTGGCGAATATCATTGACGTTTTGACAGATATCCATATCCGATCAGTCACTATGCCACTACCTTACGTCAATTGGATACCAACACATATGAACACAAAAGTTTTTCTTCAAGCTTGCTTTGTGGCATTCATGGCCAGAGTTAGCTGTCTGTCTACTGTGGCAATAGGTCTACTTGCAGACAAGAGTGGGTTGGATGCTTCTGTGGAATCAATGTTTTCAGATATCACTCCTGGATTGTTCAATGTCGCTTTCGATGAAAACATTACAGATGTTATATCTAAATGTCTTGAGGATCTCATAAAATACACAAATGCAAAGACGTTTTTAAAGGATGTGTTTTATCGATACCCAGAACTGCGTGGTCAGAAAAGGACACCACATCACAATTTAGTCATCGGAACAAAGTCTGAGACCACCTTCACACAAAACGTTGGGAAGCATATTCTGCATGATTGCACACTACTGCTTATTTTCTATCCTGGCACGAGGGAAATGCGTTTGCTCTACAACGAAAGACCTGCACAAGACTTCACGCACGTTCTCGATGTGTTACGTCACTTCCCAACGTTTCTGAGCTCAATGAACTTGGAAATCAATCCTATTCTGAAAGACATCGCGATGCTGACTAAAGACGAACTGGACTATTTATTCCCATGCGCAGAGGAGACAAAAGTAGAGACAAAAGAGTCCTTATCAACACTAATAAAAAAACAATGTCAGCTTTCACCAAACAGCATTGCCTTGAAATCAATGCAACATGCGATTGCCTATGAAGGAATGCAACAGGAAATTGCATCTTTGTCCGCTAACATTTCTCGTCACCTTTTGAAAAGAGAGAAGGGAAAACCTGTTGTTGGACTTCACTTTCCAAATTCAATTCAGTACGTACTGTCATTGCTGGCTACGATCGAAAGCAATGCTGCATTTTTACCCCTGCCATTAGACTACCCGCCTGATCGTTTGGCTTTCTCGATATGTGATGCTAAGGTCTGTCAGATTTTGACTACAAGATTTGAAACACCCAACTTGCCGATGAAGCCAAAATCAATCAAAGTATGCTTCCAGCAAAACGTCGCTGGCGAAGATATATATTTCCTCGAGTTTACGATTGAAAACGACGAAAAGAAAATAATTCCAACAAATGGAATTTGCGAATGTATGCAAAATAACGTGAAGAAATGTGGCCCAAACGGGGTAATGCACAGTGCAGGCGACAACAATATAAACGATGAACGTGAAAACCTTGATTCGCAACTATGTATAAACAAAGCAGAGGAAGAGGAAGACTTTTGCTACGTGATGTATACATCAGGTTCCACTGGAAGGCCGAAAGGTGTAAAGGTGAAAGAGAGCAGCGTTATCAATCTTGCAAGAGCTCAAATTAAAGAATGGGACCTTGGACCAGAAGATGATATAGCTCAGTTTGCATCTATTGGATTTGATGCATCAATTTCAGAGATATTCACCGCTTTTCTATCAGGCGGCACCCTTTCTGTTCTGAGTCCAGACGAACGCCTTGGAAAAGAATTTATCAACGCCATGAAGGCACTTAAGGTCACAATCATTACTCTTGCACCTTCAGCTCTCAATATTTACGGACCACTGGATCTTCCATCGCTAACAAAAGTAGTCTCCGCCGGTGAAGCATGCACGTTGTGCACTGCCGTGAGATGGACAAACAACACCAGCATCAGGTTCTTCAATGCATACGGTCCAACCGAGGGAACAGTCTGTTCTACATGCTACGAGTTTATTCCGGGAACACGGTACGAAGATGTAGATAGAGAATTACCTATAGGCAGAGCTATAGATGGAGTTTCTGTTTATCTTCTCGACGATTTCATGAAACCAGTACCGCCAGGGGTTGTTGGAGAAATTTATATTGGAGGAAAAGGCCTTGCTCATGGTTACATAGGCAATGCCAGACATTTCAACGACCAGCGTTTTGTACCTAACCCTCTCGATCCACACATGTCGCTGTACAAATCAGGTGACCACGCATTCATGGACCCAGATGGCACGATTACATATGCAGGTCGTCTAGATGATCAAGTCAAGATAAGAGGACAAAGGGTGGACTTAAGTGAAATAGAAAGCGTTTTGATACAACATCCAAAAATTGAAATGGCAGTGGTAGTTGTCCACAAATGCTCATCTTCAACAGATCTCAAGATTGCATGTTTTGTTGCCCCTACATTCGTTTATAACTCGGAATTGAGAGAGTATCTCTCAAAAGCTTTGCCAAAATACATGATACCTAACTTTATAAGAAAATTCGAATTATCAGAATTCCCTTTGACAACCAATGGAAAAGTTGACAGGAAGCTGTTAGAAATAGACGAAAGTGTCCATGTCCAAGAGCAGTCAACAGGAAGGATCCACCTGAATGGTATTCAACTGTTTCTTGCACGACGATGGTGTGAGGTTCTAAAATTGGACGAATCCTTTGTGAACGGTCTTCACCCACAAAGCTCTTTCAATGAACTGGGGGGAAATTCACTCCAGCTTATCTTGTTGTTGAGGACTCTTGAAAACACTTTGGGTCTGTCTCTTTCCTTTACTGATGTTGGGACAGCAGATACCATAGAAGAATTTGCCCAGGTCATCGAAAGGAAGAAAGATGTTCTCCATAAATCTAAACATGTTTTCTCGGGTAAGCAGGAACTTAGAGATCTTATATTGCGAGACTCAACTCTAAATGTCACTATTTCATCCAAAACAATGAGACGAAGATTAATGCAGTTTAAACACTTTTCCATCATGGGGAAGAAGTGTTCTTTAAAGAATCCCAGAAACATATTGATATCTGGAGTAACGGGATTCCTTGGAGCCTTTTTACTGGCTGAACTACTGGAACAAACTAGTGCCCACATTTGCTGCATGGTGAGAGAATCTACTGAGTCAAGGGGTCTTGGGAGAATCATAAAAAACATGAGGATGTACAATTTGTGGAAATCTGAGTATACATTGAGGATCACCATTGTTCTTTCAGACCTATCACAAGAACGAATGGGAGTTACACAAGACATTTATGATGCTTTGTGTAATGTGATCGATGTCTTGTTCATGAATGCTGCAATGATGAACTTCAACAGGCCGTACCAAGATCATCGAATAATAAATGTTGAAGGCACCAAGGAATTCATCAAATTTGCAATGACAGGTGTCCAGAAATACATCTTTTTGACGTCCTCTCTCAGTGTATTCTTGTTTCCCAAGTCACAAGTGGGGATGAGTCCAAGCCACAGAACATGTTATGAATCAGAGTGTTTTGATGATCCGATGTTAATTGAAGGAGGCTATGGACAGAGCAAATGGGCAAGTGAGCGACTGGTTTTGCAAGCCTTGGAACACTTGCCTGGAGGTGCTATTTTTCGTCCAGCAAGAATATCAGGAAAAACAACGGATGGTATTGGACCTCAAAATGATCTATTTGGCTGCACAATGCTCGGAATGAAGAGGCTTGGCTGTTACCCCAATTTAGAATTTCCTTTTGATTTAACGCCGGTGGATTATGTTGCAAAAGCAATGGTGGAAATCTCACTTAGAATTTGCAAGGAGAGTGGCCTCCATGAGAAAATATATCATTTGTTCAACAAAAGCACAATACCCTTTAACAAATTGTTTGAAGATATGAACCTAAGGCCTCTTCCTTTGGACAAATGGAGAGAGGAGCTGAAGCATGCACCTGATGCCAACAAAGAGCTAATCCCCCTGACACCGTTCTTCTTCTCTGCATTCTGGGACAAAGCCTCACAATGGCCTGTGTTTGACACTAGCAACACGGATGCGCTGACCTCAGATAAAACAAAGGCACTTCTACACCCATCAGAAGAACTTTTGAAACTGTACAAAGCTTACTTCGGTGTGTAAGTAATGCTAAATCATTGAGACATCATTTTACTCGACATCTGGTCTATATAGGAAACTTGCTCTTTCAGCAGTACACTGATCAGTAACTTAGGTTGTGTTCTGATTTTAAGAACTATATTATAAACAGATCAGAAGCAGATGAATTAATGCAGAGATATTATTATATGTATTCAGAAAGCTCTATATCTTTAAACAGAAGCACTCTGTCATGAAATGTAATAATATGTGTAAGTATCTTGTATGTATATAACTCTTCTAAAGCTAATACAGACAAGTTTTCTTCTTCTTTCTAGACAATTGTGCCTAATCTCTCCTGTAAAATTGATGGTTTATTTAATTTTTATTTTCATGATTGATAGGACTGGAAAGTAATGGGGCTGTTTTATTTAGGTGTAATGTCAAGAATGATGTGCTATTTGGTAGTGAAGTTTTTGTCACCCATAGAAAATATTTTATTTATGACACATAAATAATGTTGTAAACTTGTGTCTCCTGTAAATAATTCAGTGCTTCTACATTGCTTTTGATGTCAAACATTTAAATATTTGTATACCACCACTTTTCTCTTTAGGGCTCATTCAAAGTTGTTAACTGGATTTTTTATTACAACTGTAACAATTATGTTATGCAATGAAAGATTTACTGAAAGAAATGACATTATGTTGACAATGACAATAAAATATTGCCAATATTAAAAGGTAATAAACAATTTCTGATACTCTGGATATGCGTAAATTTCAATATGACATTACATTTGTCAAACAGTTTCTGTTGTCTTCAATGAAGAAAAGAATGAGATTCTCCCTACAGCTAGTTGGATCATGTGTTTCATGCATCAGTTCCAAAAAGCATGGATGCCTGTTATACATTGCATGATAGGCTCTTTAATGTATCATTATTAGCATTAAAAGGTTTGACAAGATCAGTCATAGTACCTACACAGTTTTAAAGTTTGACAAGATTAGTCATAGTACCTACACAGTTTTAAGGTTTGACAAGATCAGTCATAGTATCTACACAGTTTTAAGGTTTGACAAGATCAGTCATAGTACCTACACAGTTTTAAGGTTTGACAAGATCAGTCATAGTACCTACACAGTTTTAAGGTTTGACAAGATCAGTCATAGTACCTACACGGTTTTAAGGTTTGACAAGATCAGTCATAGTACCTCCACAGTTTTAAGGTTTGACAAGATCAGTCATAGTACCTACAGTTTTAAGACTGAATTAATATCCAAACATTGTTGATAGATGTTTTAAAAGAATTATTTTGGGGTAATTTTGCAATTTTAAAACAGTAAATATTACTACTGATTAGAAAACAAAAACAAAACCCCAAAAGAACCACAACAACAATAAATAAAAAATGACAAAGTGATACTTGCAACCATGAGTTGCAATGTCCCATTTTGACCTGAAATGTAACAAAACGTAACTAAAATAATGTGACTACCCTGTGTTTATCATTCTAAGATGCTGTACAGGTTTTGATTTACTAATACTAAAAAAGTGGCAATATTTATCTCTCATTTAGAGTTGAGAATATGCATTTTATGTTTCTTGTCTAAGGCCGACTCCAACATGCCTAAAACGTCTATTACATGATCACAGGTAGTGCATAATGCCTTCAACTATCTCCCTTAAAAGGTTAAATTCATCCTTAGATGAGTCAGTTTAGCAGATGCCATACATGCTTGTTTGGTTTACTTCCATCGGTGCACCATTTACTTGCACCCTTATTAACTTAATCCTCCAGTAGATCATCAAAAAAATTAGCAAACTCGGAGCTAAAAAAATTTCATTTTATTAAAATTGTTTCTGATCAAAACACTCCTTTTCATATCATTGTATATGTTTCTGGGATTTCCTGGTGGTTTTTAAAGAAATTCAAACAAACAAATTCAAGGAGCTTTCAAGGTCTGTGTGAACCCTGTGGTCATACAAATGGCCCGTCCTCTCAAGGGGGAGAAAATACTATTTTGGGCAAGGTATCTTCTAAGGAGGATACCCTCAAAAAACACCATAGTTTTCCGAAGAACATTTTTATAAAGCAAGAATACTGTACATCAGGATCTAACCAAATAACCTTATAAGAAACCTGTTTTTATTTAAGAAGTAAAATAACAAGGTTGGCCCATGTTTTCATCTTCATTTATTGACACAATATCTTGCTTGTCAAAATCAAGCAGTACAATGACAGAATATCACTGAAAGCTGTCGCAATTTAACATTCTTAATTTGCTTGTAAGATTCTCCATTTGTTATCAGTGTCCATGAATACAGAAATACTTTTCACAAAAATCCTTATGATGGTATCCATGGAAACAATCCACAAGAATTTACCGTCCCACTTTGCCTAACCTGCTGTCAGTTTTTGGATTGGCAGTGACATTCTGCACACCAACTATAGCTTGATTAATTGTAGTTTGCAATTCTCTCAAATCATGTAGATGTATTAACCGTAGGACTTTGGCAGCCTCATTGATTATATAGTCTGTAATGGAAAAGTAAGATATTTATCAGAGTAAGAAATTTTATTGGTTACGATAGTGATAAAAAAAAGTTTATAAAAATGAAATTTAACTTGTGCACTGGGTATGAATCAGCAATGGCACTATGTCTACCTTAACTTTTACTTTGAATGATGGATCTTGAGCCTAAACTATTCAATGATTTCCTGACACCATTCTAGTGTTCTTTGATTCTTTGAAAGTAAAGAAGAATCTTTACATACTTGGTATCTCTTTTCTATCAATTAGCAAAGTTATAAATGAAAATGCAAGATGAATTTACAGTATCATGAAGTGAATCCAAATAATTCTTATAAAGCTATATGTAATTCCTAAATGAATGAAAAAAGTTCTATAAAAATTTAAAACCTGGAAATGTACTAGCCTGCCAAGAATGGTTACATTTTCAAGATGAAACTGTCCAGAACTCATTCCAATAATTCACAACAGTTCCAAACTAACATTATAGTCCAAATAATTTCTACTTCAACTGAACAGTTCAATAAATGTTTTTCTCTCAAATAATATCTAAGTACAACATATAACATGTCTGTAGATTTACAACAGAAATACAAAAACAGAGGATGATTCCAAAATTGGAATGAAACTGATTCCTCAGTTCTTTCCTTATATACACCTTCTACTGTGACTATATTCATCATGTGATGCATCTTACTACTCATTTTGCCCCAAACTTGCCTAATCATGTGACCTTGCCTGACCAATGGGAATTTGCTGAATATTTCTCCTAGAATCATATAAATCCCATAAAACAATGAAAAATGAAAAATGAAGCAAAACTGTCACTATGTCTTATTATTAATGTTATTATTGGTAATTTTTAGCACATACGTCAGCATCTATTTATAGATCCCATGTAATTTTATAGTCCTATCAGACTCAGGTCAAGTAGGCAAAATCTAACTAATGATATTCTGTACAAATTAAAACCATGAATAAAAATTACAAAAATTAAATATAATCATGTACCAGGAGTTACAAAAAACCAATTTTTCCTCAAAAAATATGCTTCTATCCCATAATACCTTAGGAGAACTACTACTACCTTGCAAATCCAGCCCTCCCAGATACTACTTTTTTTTAGCCAAAGGGAGCTAAAAGTTGTCAGCTGACCAATTTGGCAGTTGGGCAGAGTGATCTCCCCTTAGATATAAGACTTGGTGTCAAAGTCTAAGAACCACTCAGTTACTACTGGAGCAGAAGGCATGCCCTCTATAGATGTAAATGTGGGGAGGCTGCGAGGGTGCATGTGTATTATGATTGGGTAAGTATTCTTGAAGAGACGTATTTCATAGCTGTCAAACCCTGAGTAAAAAATACTGCCTGCCTATGACAAAAATACTGATTTTCTGAAACAAATACTGATTTAAAAAATTATAATGCATAAGTAACTATTTACAACATCTACAACCATCAGTGAAGTGGGACAGTACCTTCCTTAATTATTTAATGTCAAAGATGCATGTGTTGCACTCTTGCACCTTCTGAACGGGCACCCTGTTCCATTCGGGTGCCCATTTAGAGGATGCAAGAGTGCAACACACACTCACAGACTGTTTATATGAGCCTTTTCCACCCCTTGTTTTTTTTTGTTGATCAATATCGATTCCAATGTACCATCTTTCACTGGTGATCCAAAATTCTGTGATTTTCTTACAGAACTGTTTTCATTCAAGCTCACAAGTAATCCTTTGCGATTTCACTGTCTTTAAAACGTGTGCGAAATAAATCGCCAGCAACACTAGTAACTGAAAGAGGAAGGTTCATTTCTAAAAAAAATTCATAAACTGAATTTCGATCGATTTACATCAAAGTTCTCTCTGGTATTTATATACGTCGTTAAGTTCAGGCTGAGATGTTGATGATGAAGCAGCAAGCCGATGTGAATTAGCTTTTTCATGCTCTAGAATGTCATGGGTGCATCCATGTCCAATAGCGAAATCACATTACACATTTGCAAGACATAAAGTTTTCTTCTTTCCTAGATGGTTTCACAAATCTAAACAACACAGCACAATTGTCCTTCCAGTTCTGTTTTCTTGTCTTTCCTGGAGAAAATTTTGCATATTCTGCTTTCCTTTTCGACATGATTAGAAGTTGAATATTATGAAGATGAGATACAGTGAAAGCAGCAACTGTTTGCAAAATCCAAAATGGTGGATAAAGACAGGCATGGTAGCCTCTATTTTGAATGAACCAATCATATTTTAGAACTCAATTCCTATAGACATGCTATACATTTCTATCAGAATGGAACCAAGTGCCCGTTTTAAAGAGAAAATTGCAACAAAATTTTTAATTATTTTTTAAAATTAAAAAATGTATTTTTAGCAAGAAAAACGTACACCCGTATTCAGGTCCAAAATATGGGACAAATATGGGACACTTAGCAGCTATGATATTTTAATAGGGAATATTAGTTTCTTCTTTAAATATGCTACCTAATCATAATACCTTAGGAAAATAGTTAAGAGGTGGAGAGAGGTATATCTCTTACCCTGTCCATTCCCCCAAGGTTTGTGAGGCAGCTACTAGGTAACCTGACTGGAAGGGACTCCATCTGTCAGGGTGCGGTTTCAAATAGGGAAAAATTTTCCCCCTGCAAATCCAGTGGAAGTTGTGAAGCCACATCTTAAGAAGCTGTCAATTGACTTAAAAAGCTGAACTATTGAGCTTTGGATACAGGTCCTACCAAATCGAATTGGGCCCTTTGGGATGACAGATCTTGGAGATAAATGCCAGAGAATGTGGACTCCAATCCCCATTCCACAGCCTGAATGATATCAGTTAACGAACAGTTCTAGTCAAATGCTGGGCTGGTGGCAACTGCTCTAACTTCATGAGCCAAAATGCGTAATAAGTTTATTTGAGCTGAGCAAATAACCCACTTAATCCTGGAAAAGATGCTGTGTGTTGATAAATCCTCCTGTCCTGTCTGAGAGGCAGAAAGAGGTGTGATCTCCCTCGATGCAGTGGTTCTGTTCTATTAAAGTACCACTTCAAAGCCTGAACTGGGTTTTGTAGGTGGCCTTCAGCTGATGTGTCCAGAAGAGACTGAGGTATCATGACAAAAGTCTGGTTCTTGGCGATGAAAGAGGATAACTAAGACTGACCCGTCTTATCAGAACTGCATGTAATTCAGGTCTGCTGATAGGGAATGTATTTCGCTCTTTCTGCCTGCAGTCACTAATACCATGAGGAAGCAGGTCTTGTAGGAAAGGTGCGCCAGAGATGACCTTGTAATTGGTTGAAAAGGTGTCTTGTTCAGCCAGGTTAATACCCAGGATAGGTTACACTTTGGGCATAGGGTTAATGTTTTCGGCTGTGTATACTCAAAGTTGGCATAAAGCTCGGATAAGTCATTGTTTTATCTGATATCCTCTCTTCCATGATGATGAAAGGTGTCAGCAATTGTGGAATGGTAACCTTTTCTTGTACTCGGTGCTAACTTTCTCTCTTCAAAGAGTCAGAGGAGGTAATCAGCTATCTGCAGTACAGATGCCTGGAGAGGCAGGATGTTTGTTAGCACACCACTGAGGGAAAATGTGCCATTTGCCTATATGCCTCAGAGTGGAGGGCCTTCATGCCTGAGAGATTCTCTCCATGACAGGTTGTGAGAACTGTGATTCTGTGGGCCTGTTTATTATGATCCAGATGTGCAGGTTCAGTAGCTCTTGGGTGGGATGAAACAACCGCTATCATAGTTGTTCGAGTAGATAAAGGGAAGCCTAAATTTTCAAAGGAGTTTCCGATGCAAGACTGATGAGGTCAGTGATCCATGACTTTTTCCATCTGAGTGGAGCAATGAGTATGAGGCAAAAGGCTCATTCTCTTGCTTTCTGTATCATATTTTGAATCAGATGTGTTGGAAAGTAGGCATATGTATCCAAGTCGTTCCAATTTAGTGATAGAGCATCGACTGCCTGAACTTTTGGGTCTGGAACTGGAGAGACAAAGGTTAGGAGTTCAGTATTCCACCTTGTCACAAACAGGTCAACCAACAGTCGGTACCATCAGGTACATATCTGAGTGGAGAGCAAGGGATGGAGAGACCATTCCGTCTGTATTAGTTGATTATTCTGAGACAAAGAATCGGCCAGTACATTTAGGTGTCCTGGGATATGGCGAATGTGTATGTGGATTTGTTGTTGACAACACCACCTTAGAAGTCACACACCATGACACAATGGTCTGGGGATTTGGTTCCTCCTCATTTGAGAAAAGTCATTACTGTAGAGCTGTTGGACAGAATGAGAACTCCTTTGCCATTTAAACATTCCTGCCACCAGTTCAAGGCTTTCACAATGGCCTTCATCTCCAGAATATTGAATGTAGATGGCGTTCCTGTGGAGACCATGCACCATTGGCATCCAGATAGAATGGAAGTAGGTGGGCTCCCCAGCCTTCCGTACTTGCCTATGTACAGACTGTAATCTCAGGCAGTTGTACTTGCTGAGTTATACCCACCATGAGCCAAGTTGGATGCCCCAGTGCCGCAGATGGTGTCTCAACTGTGTGCAGATGGGGAGAAGTTGGTGTGGGCAAATTTTTGGCCTCCATTGAGACAGAAGAATCATTTACATTGGGCACATAAAAAGGCGACCCAGGCCAATGAGGTCTGCTGCTGCATTGAGAAAGCCTAGTAGGCGAAGGAATTCCCGGGCGGATAGAATTTTCCTTGAAAGTAAAGAAGCCAACATGGCTTGGATTTTCAAAGCCCAATCCTGAGGCAGATGAAAAATGATGCCTGTGTAGTGAACTCCATACGTAGGTAAACAAATTGTTGAGATGGTACTTGGTCGGATCTTTCCTTGTTCATGAGAAGGCAAGGTTGGTAACAAGGGCTATCATGTCATTTTTAGATATAACTCACCTGATGTTTCTGCAGGATGTCATCCAGGTAATTTGATGCTGCCACCTTAGAAATGGTCTGGATATGCGCCATTACGAGATTCATCATATAAGTAGCAACCCCCGACAGTGCCTATTCCATATCAATAAACTGGGTGAAAATCGACTTTTTCTTATACTGTGTGTGCCAAATTTGTATTAAAATCAATATTGATAAAAACATTTTTATGAAATAAACTTTATTTAAAAGGGCTTTAAATTATCTACAAAAGCATATAAAATTCATTAATATGTACATTTTGTTGCATAACCATATGGTCATGTAATCATCAATCAGTTATCAAAATTGTCGGCTCTCAGTTAATTGCTATTTCTTGTGTGCGCAGGTCGACACCAGTGTGTTTGTTTTGCAAATGCGGGTCACTAGAACATCATGAATATTAATGAGGTATTTGTCAATTGAATGGGGAATGAATGACGTTTCCAATGTTGTTTTGAAAATTTGCGTATGATGACCCTGTGCTGAGAAAATAGTCCCTAAAGTCTCGCTAATTTTTTCAATTCACGAACATTATATTTCAATTTTCAATATACCATTACAAAACACACATTCTAAACTTTCTTTCAATACCAAATTTGTTTTTCGGAACGTATATTTAAGTACCCGCATTTAATTTCGAAAGTACACATTTCACAAGTTGACCTCTATAAGACACGTGGGCGAAGTCGCCATATTGGATTCGTGAGGATAAACATAACTTCGATGTGAATAATCGGCGATCACAAGAGAAATGCTGTGATTTATGTACACTGTTAGAGTGTTTTGTATTGGTAAGTAATTATTTTGTATTTATTAAATATTTTTGTGAAATATAGCGTAAATTTGATCATTTAAATGATCATCCTCATGTTGACATGTATATGTAGATTTGACAGATTTACTCTTGAATTTATTTTACACTACTTTTCTTCTTCAAAACATTTATTTAAATACAAATTAATGCCAAATTATTGTATGCAAATGTTGTTTTAACATTTTAATAATAAAATGAAATCTCTGTAAACGAAATGTAACCAAATAACTCGAAAAGATAGGTGGTACGAATAGAGTACGAAAACGTGATTTACAGATCTACGTTTCGTGCAATGATAAAGTACTGCTCTGCAATTTTAGATGATGAAATATATATTTTTTTAACTGTTCCGAAAACATTTTTTTTGTTTATTTTCAGTGTAGAATTAAGAGAGTATGGATTTTCCTGGTCCTTACTGCCAAAATGCAGGCATAAGTGTTGATACAATATCTTCAAAATCTTGTAAAAAAATTGACAGACTGTCAAATGGAATTGTGATTGAAATTTTCAACTTTTATAAGAAAAATAATCAAACATTTGCTGAATTTTGCGAGATCCTAACATTACTTAATGACTGGTGTCAGTCAATTAACCAATCTACTCTTTCCAACATTAAGTTAATAGTGTACTTGACCAGAAGAAAAAACTTGTGAATAAAAAAAAGTGCCAGGCGTAACAAACATTAATGAACTTCTAGGGAAGGAATTCAAGACAACGGTGCCAATAAAAAATTCAGATCATGTGACAGAAAACAAAAGCTGTAATGAGAAAGAATCAGACACAGTGTGTCAAAGCAATGAAGTTCAGCTGGCATGTATTACTTACAGCTCTAAAAATGTTGGCATACAAACAGAAAATGAAACAGAAGACGTCACAAAACAGTGGAACATGAAAAAGTATTTGTGCAACAAACAATCAAGAAAACTGCGCGTATTAAGAATGCAGGAGGCTCAATACAGACAAAAATTAGACTCAATTAATAATCGAATCGGTCACTATTCTGTAAAAAATGTCAACAAAAGAGATTATACATAAAAAAATCAATATTCATCGTTTTCGTGAACTTCAGCGACTTAACAAGAGAAACTGTCTCAGAATGAAAGAGTGGTATGACAGTATGACTCCCACAGAAAAAGAGTCATTGTGGAAGAGTGCACACCGTGGTGGAAAAGACTTGCGTCTTAAACATAAAGAACACCAGAAACGTGCGTGCAATGAAATATTGGACCAAATGAGTGAACCGCCACCAAAGAAAAGAAAACAAAATCCGAATGACACTGATGAACTCTATGAAAGTGAAACAGATGAACTCAGTACAGTATGTCAACAGTTGCCTGTTCTAGACCAGCTTAAGGAAAATTATTATGTTGTCGTAGCATACCAGGATGCTTGGTACCCTGGATGTGTTCATGAAATTAAAAGTAACAATAATAATAATAATAATAATAATTTGATAGTTAAATTCATGGCACCATGTAGGAAAGCGGGAGTTTTTATATGGCCCAGCAGAAATGATGTTCAGGAAGTTAAGCCTGAATTTGTCATAGTGACTGGAATGCTTCCAGAATGTCTAAATTCTGGACATCAGTGGGCATTCTCAAAGCATAGAAAATATGATGAACTGTTTACAATGTATGCCAATGTTTTCTTCTGAATTAAATGACTTGTTAAGAAATATGTTGTCCAGTATCTGAATTGTCTGGTAAAAAAAAAATAAAGATTTTAACCCCTTATTTTCTTCCCTTCACTGAAATCTAGTGGACATAGTTTAATTTACTGCAGATATTTGAATTCTACAGGCAAAATTCTATAAGACTGCCAAGTTTCATGGAGATGTCTTGTTTAGATCACAAGTTATGATGGAAATACTTATTTTATTAAACATGTTGAGTCTGCGACTTAAAAGAATTAAACATGCATCTTTATAAGGCAAAAATTCACTGAAAAGCCAATTTTTGCCAATATTCAAATAGTCATAACTTTTGAACTAATCAACATATTTAAAAAAAGTAAAACTGTTCTGAAAAGGTCTGAAAGAGCTCTATATAAATCAATCATTAAAATGCAAATATGATGACTTTGTAATTTTGACTGGGGTTGCTAGTATAAGTGAAGACCCAGGGGCTGATGTTAGTCCCAGTGGGAGTGCCCTGAAATGGTATACGATGTAGGCGAATTGAGGGAATCTACTGGAAGCCTTGTGAATAGGGACAAAAAGGTATGCGTCTTTTAAGTCCACACTGATGGTGAAGTCTCCCTCTTGGTAGGCATTCCAAAATGCACCATGGTGTTATTGAGAACCAAGGAGCATTAATGAATTGAATGATGGTGGTTAGGTTGATGACTGGAGGCAGAGTGCCGCTGCCTTGGGGACCAAGAAAAGTCTGAGATAAAACCCCGGATAAATGTTGGAACAAATGATAGGACCCCCTTGGTGCATTATTCACTATGGCTTGCAAGAACTGTGGGCATCGCTGGTTGGAGCTTCGATAGGACAGTTTTCAGAGGTTTGTGTCCAATGTGTGGCCCTTGGGTCCTTTTCTTGATTTCCCATACTATCCCTCTATCAGTGCTGTGGTTGCAGGACAGGGGAATTTGTTTCCTTGGTGGCTTGTTTGCAGACTTCTTCGATCTGGCTGTTAAAAGGATGGTTAGAGGATAAAGGCTGTGCTCTTAGCTTGGCCTTATGATGGTCCTTCAGGAAAGCTCAGGCAGAGAGCACTGAGTCACGTTCCACCAACTGTGAATTGTAGCTGTGGATACAGCATTGGTCAATACATGTTCAGTGGCTCTGTTCTGTACTCTGGCCATTCTTGAGACTGATTCCCATGCATGCCCTGAGGTATTTGTTTTGGAAGGAAAGAAACTATGTTGGATGATAACCACAGAGACAAAGTCCAAGCTTGAAAACATGGCAATGATATAGCGCACTAACTGCTGAGAGTCATCAAAGGCCATCCAATCCATAAGTATGGAGTATGGCTTTGTCAACCCCAAAGCAGTGATATCACTGCCGACTGCTAGAGTTTCCAAATGAAATACTGGTGTATGGTCAGTGTAAAAATGTCTACGAACTGATGATCAAGGCAGGTCAGTATGTCTATTACTCTTCCAGGCTGTGGAAGTAAATGAAGTTGGACTCTTCCATTTCATCATAAGATAAGACATGCTGGAGCTCTGGTCCAGGTTGCTGATGGAATAGGAGAAGGAGGCCAGAACTCCAGCATTCAAAGGCAGAAAATGTCCTCAATGGAGGTTCGGACGGATGAATCTTCCCATGTCATCAGATAGTCTAGAAGTGATGACATCACCAGAGAATAAACATCTTCTGGTTGCATGAAGTGAGGCTAAGGTCTCCTGTAATGCATGAGATTTAGCTGGCAAAGAGTTACGAGGTCTACCACTCACTAAACTTGTAGAACGCTCTGAATTAGAAACTGTGACTTCAAGACAGTCGCTGAATAAGGAGTCTCATCTTATGCAGAGTGTAGAGAAATTGTGCAGCAACATCTGCTGAAGTGTGAGGAACTATTCCTGGCATTGTGCTGAATAAGTGTCTCAAGGCAGTATGTGGGTCACACTGTCTGCAAAAGTCAGGTTTGGCCTACTGGAAGTCAGGCTGTTATTGATTGAGCCTGTAATATTGATGTTTTGGCTCTTCACGATCCCTAGTATATGCCCTTGGCCTGTCACAATGGAAATAGGTCATCTGTGTAGGGCAGATCATCAGTTTGGGATGGGTTATGGGATGTTTGATTCATGTAACCTGTCTGTATGTCTACAGAGTGAGAGATAACTTGGCTGTTTGTTTAGCTCTGTCCCTCGCTATTCTGCAATAGGAATCAAGCTGAATCCCAAAGAGGCAGGGTAGAGGGAGTTGCCAATAATGCAGAGCTGTGCACCCCCTTATATTTTCAATATTTCATGTCAGCTTTCAGTATTCTTCACAAGTGCACACCAATAGAAACGCACAACATTACTGACGCATCTTGTATCCAAACTGTCAATATATGACCCATACTGCAAAAATGATGAAAAATATTTCATATTTACAATATTTGAAATAATTAACAGTTGAAAATAATTTATTAATGATCATCAGTGTTGAGCTTAGATGCTGAAGGTTACAGCAAAGCAGTGTCAAGTTCAGTGCTACATGTATGCTGAAATGAGGATCATTGACTTGTCTTATTCATTTCATAGTAGGCACTTTTCAACTTCTGTAGTTGTTCAACTGAATGCTGGCATTGAGATTCAAATGGATAACCAGGTTTTGATTTAATAAGCAACAATGCTTCTAGAGTGTCATCTCCCACTGATGACCTCTGCTCTGTTCTGTTCTTAAGCACTGTGGAAAAGATTCTCTCACAGTGGGCATTACTGTGGGGAATGGTTAATATTCCTCGCATTATAACTGAAAGTTCACTGAGGAACAATGCCCCCTCTTCATCCTTCTTATTGCCAACTGCAGCCCAGGTTTCATCCATTCTCTGTCTGGTGCAGGTGGATAGGTCTGTATATTGATATACAGCAAACTGCTCAACAACAGTGTCAATAGTGCAACCAGGAGGACGTAGTGCTGGAAATCTATGCAGGAAGAAAGTCAGATCACTCAGTTTGGCTGTCTGTTGCAAAGAAGCATCTGCTACAACTGCATGTCTCAAGACTGGTTCTTTGAGAGGAAGCTTCTCAATCAAGTAACTGCAAACACTCTTAAAGTACAGCTTTACATCCCCATAGAACTGCTTGATCCGAATGTCCCTCAAACCATTATTGTCAGAGTCGGCAATGAAAATGAGGGCAGCATCACCTATGACTAAGTCCTTGTTGTCTTTTATATTGTGGCTGCTTTTGAAGTCAACAGCTTCAGGCACACAACTTGACATGGCAGCTGGTTTGACAAAACGGCAAAGTACTTTCACAATCTGGTTGACCAGCTTTTTTCTCAGTACATGTATCTTCGGTTCATCTGACTGGAGACCGACGAGCACATCATCATACATCTTGACAGTATAGTCCAGAAACAGAACATACAGCTTGTTTGTAGATGATTTTAGGAACTTCAGGATGTTTTCTACTTTCTTGTGTGCATATGGTTTGTCACTGCTCTCGGCAGCCTGTGTTGAAGATGAAACTGACTTGGTCTTGATATCATCAAATTCTGATTTAAAGAACTTTTTCAAAGCTTCCCAATTTTGTAGCAATCTCTCCAGGCAACGACCAATACTTAGCCATCTGGTACAAACATGCTTGAGCATTCTCTTCTGCTCAATGTCAAAAAGATCTTGAACACTAGAGAATTTGTGCTGTCGTTTCTCACTTTTCTGGAAATAATAATATACATCCTACAAGATCTCAGCCACATCAGGTAAACACTTAGCTCCTTTTTGGGCTGCATTGTGCAGAACATGAAAGCAGCATCCTGCCAAGAATACACTGTCATGCTTATTTCTAATGCTGGAAATTTCACCAATTTTGTTCCCAGTCATAACCGGGGCATTGTCACATCCAAGTGCTAAACAATTATTCCAATGTAAGTCGCGTACATTGATTTCTTCATCCAGGATTTTGAATATGTTTTCTCCTGTGGTAGATCCAGTGCAGACAGGAAGGGAAAGTAGCTCCGAGTGAACAAGTCCTGTGTTTTGGTCCATTGATGAGTTCGCACTTCATAACTTCAGCACGAGTCACATCCAGGGAGTGTTCATCGCAGTTGGTTGAACATTTGGTATTATTTGAAAAGAATGATGTAATATGAGCCATTTGTCTTGCCTTATTGATCACTTTATGCTTCTCCGATTTTATGTGACAAGAGATGTCATTCCTGCCACCACTCCTAACTGATATATCAGCTTCACACAGTTTGCAGTTGGCATAACTATCGCCCTTTCTGCTGGCAGAAATGATTGACCAGGTCTTGCTGTATGATGTGAGAAACTGCTGTACTTGTTGCTTCGTGTCTTTGATTGAAGTTACTTCTTCAGCCACTCTCTTCCTCACAGATACCATTTCAAATACATTTCCCGAACCACACTCAGCCATGATGCTGTTTACACTACAGACACAACGACAAAAAAACTCTACACATGCGCAGTTGCAGAACATTTTGCACACGACCCTTCTATTTAATACAGAGCTAACTACGGCGGGATGCTATTGCTTTATTTTCGTACTTCATTTCTTTGTTTTTCGTACTTGCCAAATACAAATTTTCCGTATTTTACCTTGCACAAAATCGGATTTAGCTCTTGAAGTCGTATTTCCATAATTGATATTTTTTCCCGTACTAAATACGGAAAAATACGGAGGGTGCACAGGTCTGATAATGCCTGTGATGATGCCTCGGATGCAGGAGCTGTTTCTGAGCGTGTCAATGTCTGGTGCTTTGTGGCTGAAGGGTAAGAGTTGGTTTTATCTCCCTTGTCCACCAGAAATTCTCACACTGAGGAAAGGTCAGCATGCAGACTGGTGACATTTTCGCCCCAAGATGTGCACTTTTGAGCTTTGCCTATAGTTTTAATCTATAAGACGAATAGAGCAAAACATATAAAACTGTAGACCTGTACCTGTCCTTTAGAATGCAATGTTGGTGCAGAGCTGAATCTTGAAAAGTTGACCCAGAAATTGATAACAGACAGCCTAATAAAGCAATGAAGCACATAGGTAAAGTATAATGGCAATACCACATGTAAGGAGAAGTATAAACCTGTGGGCCTGCACAGGTGATGTTTGAATACAGTGAGGGCACAGAGCAATACCAAATGATGGTTACCTGGAAGAAAGTGATAGCAGACATTCTCAATTACAATGCTACCTGTAGGGAAGGTAAAGGGCAACATGTACAGGTAGAATCATTGAAGCATGGTGTTCCAAGGCTAAGGATACCATGGTAAAGGATACTCACCTGGATGTAACAGAAACGACAGAATTTTACATACATAAGGAGTTTCTTCAGGGCATAAAGACATGCATACATATAAATATTGTAGCCCAAACCTATCTTGTGAAGTTACATAGGCTACCTGTGTGAGAGACTAAGTGCTCTTTAAATATGATGGAATGCTTATGCAGATAAACATGACTCAAGTGTTGCCATAGAAACATGCATGAGCAAGACACGTCTGAGTAAACCATGTATAGAAAGGTTACCTGTACTTGTCTGACCAGAGTGGACGCAATACAGAATATACACGACCACTCCGGTGGCCTAGTGGTTAGAGCGTCTGCCTCTGATGCAGGAAGTCAAGGGTTCAAACCCCAGCCGAGTCATACCAAAGACTTATAAAAATGGTACTAACGGCAGCCTCACTAGGCACTCACCACTGAGAGGTCTGTGTTAGGATTGGTTGGCCTGGTGTCAGAATAATGTGACTGGGTGGGACATGATGCTACGTGTATGTGGCCTGATGCCCCAATGCAAGAGATCACTATAAACTGCCATAGAGCAGACACTGTAGTGATATGACTGAAAATTTTTTAAAGCTATGTTAAAAATCCAAATCATGCACACAATGTACACAAGTGTCTACATTACACACAAAAACCTTCACATAAAATGGAACTGAGGCACCATTTTAGATATCATACAAAGCAGGTACCACAATATCCATTATGAAGCAATTACCTGTACAGAAAAAGGCCCACAGACTGCCTGTACAAGTAAAAACACTGAAGTTGGCACCCTGATGCTATGAATGCCTTGTAACAGAAACTCACTGATATGTACCCATTCATAATGGAATTACAAATATAGGAGTTTTTATAAGTGCTAGAAACTTGCACATACAAAATAATTACAGTGTGAACTGAATGCAAAGTGATTTAGGCTCCCTGTGCAAGTACCTAAAAATGTGTTGAGGACCAAGTGTTAGCAAATTGTTAAGGCAGAACTTTGTCGGTATAGGAAGAGAAAAATGTGGAATACTGATGGAATACTGAAAGTGAAAAAACTCCTAAAAATTGTAAAGGTATATCTTCCACATAGATTCTGGCTTTTGCAAGGCCTCTTGGGATAAGAGTGTGTTCTTGGTGGAGCAGAAGTATTAACTGAGAAGTTCTTTGACTTTGCTGCCAAGCCTTATACCTAAAGGGAGATCACTCTGCCTGACTGCCATATGTTGGCAGACAACTTTTAAGCTCCCTTTATCTAAAAGTAGTACCTGGATCTATGAAGACTTTATTATATAACATCTACATGGTTAGATCTTTATAAATGACATTTTCATTATTTTAGAGTTTTCAAAATATTTATAAGTTCTGCATCAATTTCTATGAAAAGTCAAAAAAGCCAGTTTTAAGGAATACATACACTGATATGAAGGCAAAGCATTCTTCTCTTTTTTTCAAGGAGTCAATTTATGTCGAGCAACCCAAGCCTGCTAGAGCAAAATGATCACTATTCTGGTATATAGAAACTCACCTCCAGTGTCAAACCCTAGCTCCATTTGATCCAGAGCAATATGTTCCACCTGAAATAAAAGGTGAAAGTTTCCATAAAATCAGTTCAATTTAGTAGCCCAAATCATGTTTGTTTGGCTGGATTATTAAGTGAGAATGCACTTAATCTAATCCCAGAAATTCAAGCCTTAGCATTTTCAGATAGTTTGGAGAAGAAACATAACACAGTGCTCTGAAGTGAGAAGAACCCGTTACACAGTGCCCTAAAGTGAGAAGAAACCATAAAACAGCACTTTAGAGTAAGAGAGAAGAATCCATAACACAGTGCTCTAAAGTGAGAAGAACTGATAACACAGTGCTCTAGAGTAAGTAAGAAGAACCCATAACAAAGTACTCTAGAGAAAGTGAGAAGAACCCATAATACAGTACTCTATAGTAAGTGAAAAGAACCCATAACACAGTACTCTATAGTAAGTGAAAAGAACCCATAACACAGTACTCAATTGTAAGTGAAAAGAACCCATAACAGTGATCTAGAGTGAGTGAGAAGAACCCATAACAAAGTACTCTAGAGAAAGTGAGAAGAACCCATAATACAGTACTCTATAGTAAGTGAAAAGAACCCATAACACAGTACTCTATAGTAAGTGAAAAGAACCCATAACACAGTACTCAACTGTAAGTGAAAAGAACCCATAACAGTGATCTAGAGTGAGTGAGAAGAACCCATAACAAAGTACTCTTGAGTAAGTGAGAAGAACCCATAACACAGTACTCAATTGTAAGTGAAAAGAACCCATAACAGTGATCTAGAGTGAGTGAGAAGAACCCATAACAGTGATCTAGAGTAAGTGAGAAGAACCCATAAAGTACTGGAAGATATGCTAACATGGAAGAAGAGTAACTTGGAGCACAATATACATCTGAAAGGCATGTATGTAAATATCATTCCAAGTGCAATATGGAACAAGCCAACACTTGGAAAATTGGAAAAGCCGGTCAGAAATTATTCTTTTTGTAGATGTAAGACCCAAGACACCTCATCAATTTGTTTGGTCACTGCCCAATAATTATATGAAATTCACTCAACTTATTTATTTAAAATCAAAATGTTCCTATTGTCTCTTTTATTACAGATTTATCTACTTTGATCTAAACTGTACTTGACTCAGACTTGTTCCTGCAATCTAAGGCAAAATGGATCCATTATAAGGTAAAATAAATGAGAACAGTCAATATAGGATATTTTCTTTTCCTACGTTAAAATGGGATATATTTCATCACATGGTACAAAAAACATTATACTTTAACCAGTGGTGAAGTCACAAGTTAAAATATGTAATTTCTTGTACCAGATGATGAAAGATATCCTTTATTAATGTTGGAAATGAAACATTTCATTTTATTATATGCTTTTTTCCGTTTTCTTAATACCCCAATGAGTCACTTTCTACAACCCTTGATAAAAGGAAAAAAAAACAACACCAGTATAACGCTGGGAGTGAGGGTCAATAGTTATCAAGAATGGGGACAAGAGTCATTTTTCATTTTATTTATTGTTTTCTAAGTGAAATATACACTTTAATGACACTTATTAAATTTAAAAGAGAGCAGAAAATTTTAACTTGAGTGTAAAATGGTCTTTCTTTTATTTACACATCATGTGCAGAAGAATATGCACCACTAAACTATGATGTCAACGGATGAATTTAGCTCGATTCAACATACTGAACTGCTTTAACAAGCATAAAAATCTGACAAATCAAACAATACTGAACAAAAGGAACTACGAAAGTTGAGAATGTTAGCTTTGCAGATGACTTATTCTGAATTAGTGTCTGCTAAGAAAGTATTCTTCTCTGTTTGGCGTGTGTTGGTGACTGCCCATTCTGCACTACATACATCCAATTATGAAGTTGCTTCAAGCGGATGGATGTTTGTACAAGCATTGATTATACTTTCTGTAAAGAAGCTGCTTAAATTATGGTGCTTGAAGCTTCCTTCTTTCCCTATGTGCCCAAGCAATTAGTTCTTGTCCAAAAATGGGATATCTTGTAATACAGTAATATGAGAATAAACACTAACCCAAGGACTCAATGAAACTGATTATATTTATGAAGTCAGCACTTTTAGAAGAAAGTAAGTAGTTTTAGATTTATGTGGACTTGTTTGGTTAGATACAATTTCAATTTAAGCATTTCTCTACAGTTGCTAAACTGAGGGAAAATCCATGCCTATCAAATGAGGAAAGAATGCTCCTGAGAGTTGTTGGCTCAAACTCAGTTCCATTTTCCCTTTGGAAAGCCAGAAAGAAGTTTCCAATATGGTCACTCAGTACAAAAGGAAGGAACAATTCTATGTTCCTGACCTCCTTAATCGACTTGTATACTGTTTAACATCATTTTCTGAATTAATCCTTATGTTTCCAATTTCCTTCTCTTCCAAGAAAATTTGCACTTGTGCCTGTCAGTTTCCTAAACCTGGAGTTTGCTTCACAGTTGCATCTTCAGTGGATTCAAACTATACCCATTTCTAATTCCACAAGTACCAATACATCATTTTCTTATATATTTCTTGTAATCATAAGAAAAATTGTATACAATCAGCAAGGGGAGTAGCTCATGTTATAAAAAGTAGTCCAAGAGATGAATTGTATCATGGGAAAAATCTTACATTTTCACTTGTGAAAATATAAGGATATATTTTTCACATGTGAAAATATAGGAATGAACAAAATATGACAAATATTTTGCTAGCATTTTCTATATTTCACACTTAAAGGTCACCGGCCATACTTTAATGTGGTTCTTTCTACATCAGATTTGCATTACATGATTAAAAGTAGTTATACTCGCACAAAAAGAATAAAAAAATTATCAAGTGTAAAGAATAAATAATAATTTTTAATTACTCAAAATAAAAGTATACAATGCTGTTACTTCCCCTTAGCTACGATTTCCCACCTATAGAGGACGCCAACCGGAAATGACGTACATTTATCCCCACAAGACGAAATACATGCTTCTTGATGTCGAAAAATAAAACACTATAAACTATGGATAGGGAACATTTAGATGAAACTATTGAAAACTAATTTACTGTTCAGCCTTATATCGATATGCATGCATGACGCACTAGATTGTGTCACTTTCAAAAATATTCCCAAGTTTCAATTTATTTTTAAAATTCTTGTTAATACATGTAAAACGGAATCTATGCTGGCTTCCCTATGTCGGCCGACTATGTTAAAAAAAAGAAAAAAGAAATCGGCACACTTAAAAGAATCCAAAGAAACCAAAGTTGGCTTCACTATGTTGGCCGACTTCATAAAAAGAAATCGGCACACTTAAAAGAATCCAAAGTCAGTATCCGGGGTTGGCTTACTTTGTAATAAAACAACCTTTGTTTTGGATATCCTTCGGTAAGTTTAAGCAATGAGTTTATTGCTCGCTGCCAGTCGTGTTTATTCATCACCCGGGTTTCTATTTGTTTTCCGTATGTAATCATAATTGATACCAACGGTCATTGATGTTTGTAGGGTAAATAGTGTACACAGCAATAACCTGCTGTAATAATACTTTTGTAACCCATGTTGGCAACAAGATTATCATTTGCACTCACAGTGAATGCATTTTCAAATAATGATTTTTATTTGCAAGATACCGTTGTATAGTTAACCTTGATACAATACAGTCTTGGTCATTTTGCACCTTATAATGTATCATGCATGAATGGCAGGTGCCTTCTGATATTCCTGTCTCATTTGCGATTTTGTTATCTGACTTAAGAGATACACACTACAGTAAGGATGCATATGCCAGCTGGCATCTGCTACATATACAGAGTTTGTGGATATATATTTTTTCTTTAATAAATTTCGCATAATGAAAAAGAAGGAATAAATTATAACAATGCAAGGTAAGTTTCTTTCATTTTATTTTCAAATAAGTGTCAACACAAAATTATTTCGTTTCTTAAGTCTTGGGACATTTACCTTGAGGAAAAAAAGTTTCACTGTAAGTTCTGGGACAGGAAAAAAATTATTTTATCATGTCCCTATATATATGGTAAATAAGGTATATATATATATATATATATATATATATATATATATATATATATATATATATATATATGTGTGTGTGTCTGATTCTACAGTCTTGTACACCTATAAATGATAAACATCCCAGAGTAATACCCCATATTTCTTTTTTTAAATTCTTTAGAGTTCGTATTGGTTATAATAATGCTAAATAAAGAGTTTGATCAAAGTCTACACTCTGCATGTTCAAAAAGTGTTGTGATAATTTTAAACATTAATATTTTACATCTGCAGTAACATTACTGTACTGTAATCCTTTATTTGATATATTTAACTTACGCACTTTCTATCCCTCTTCTTACATGCACCATAGAGCTTTCTACAGGATTTAGGAGGATTTAGGACTTTCCCATCCCTCACCCTATTCGATCCCACAGCTTCAATCCACATTTTGTGGTGAACAGGGTCTTTCGGAAAAAGAAAGAACCCTTTTGTTCCATCATCACTCTTTTAGTTACATCCATATACAACACAGTGCACCATATTTGCTATACAAAAGCACGATCGTAAGATATATCACATAAACATACATGGGGAAATTAAACACTTGAATGGCTACATTGAATAGAAGGGATAAATGTACGTCATATCCATTTTTGGCACACAGAAACTACCGATTATTTATGGAGACTGCCGAACAATTTTATTCATTTAAAAAAGCGGATTTTTAAGTCTAATTAAACATTTTTATGGTGTGCATACATTAATTAATGCAGTTTTTTATGACTATAATAATATCCCACATTTGTACAAAATAGGTGGCCAGTGACCTTTAAGTATATAATAAATAATAATCATCAACTTGCAAAACTTTACCTTTCCAGTATCCTTGCTGACCTGTTCAATTGCTTCCTTGGAGAGTTTGTTCTTTACAAGCAAACATATTGCCTGGAAATACAGAAATTTAAAAACAAAAATATTCATCAACAGTCTCCAGTACATGTTCTCTTATAGATGCAGCAACTTTTCATCAAGCATATGCTTTTAATTACTTCACAGTAAATCACGACTTAAATACCCATGTGCAGTTTTTGTATTCAACCAAGATAGGAACAGCTATATTCCAGATGAATGAGATGATACAAGCTGTATTAACTGACCAATTGCATTAAGTTGCATTCTACAAATATTTATCACATTTGACCACATGGTTCATGCCACTTGTTTAAATGAGGTAAATGCTGACTGGCCAAATGCAACAGTGATTTTTAATTTTGTAATAAATTTGCCCTGACAGGACAGTATTCATTATTTAGTATACTGTAATGTCTGCTTATAATCATGGGTATCAATTAGAGTGGCATTATTGAAAAATAAATTTTTTTGGTACTTAAATTTGTGGCTTTGAGAAGGAGTCTTGTAGTTACCAAAGAAGGATAATTGTGTCTGTAATTTTTGTTGTTTGTATTAACCATGAAGTCCAGGAAAATTTTACCACAAGAAAAAGAGTGAATTCACCACAACAATACAGAATTCAGATTTGTCCCTCATGAAAAATTCACCATATTAAGCACAGAATCTGGATTTGTACCACAATATTAAGCACATGATCAGATGCCGGAAGTTGAGGGTTCAAACCCCAGCTGAGCCATACCAAGGACTTATAAAATTAGTACTAATAGCTGCCTCACCAGGCGCTCAGCATTAAGAGGTTAGTGTAAAGACTGGTCGGCCTGGTGTCAGGATAATGTGACTGGGTGGGACATCATGCTACATGTCTGCGTCATGATGCTCCAGTGCTAGACATCACTATAAACTGTCACACTGCAGACATCGTTGCGATATGACTGAAAAATTGTTAAAGCTATGTTAAAAAATCCAAATCACACACACACACATACACACACACACACACACACACACACACACACACACACAAGCACATAATCCTGCTAGAGAGACTGTATCTCTTTGACAATCCATGTATCAAAGCTTAAATAACATAAATGAGTACAATTCACCTTAATGCACAAAAGCATGGGTTACATAGACATATAGGCATACTGGAGATAGATAAAGATATGATATGACTGGTTATAAACATAATAACAGATTAAAGATATGGTTGTAAGTCTGGTTATAAATACAAAAACAGATTAAAAATGTGGATGCATCACTGGTTATAAACACAATAACAAGCTGTTAGCTATCTCAATAACATGTGTGTGTGTGTGTGTGTGTGTATGTGATTTGGATTTTTAACACAGCTTTAACAATTTTTCAGTCATATTGTTATGATGCCTGTGGTGTGGCAGTTTATAGTGATGTCTAGCACTAGGGCATCATGCCGCAGACATATAACATCATGTCCCACCCAGTCACATTTTTCTGACACCAGGCCGACCAGTCCTTACACTAACCTCTTAATGGTGAGTGCCTAGCGAGGCAGCTGTTAGTACCATTTTTATAAGTCTTTGGTATGAATCGGCTGGGGATCAAACCTGCAACCTCCTGCATCTGAGGCAGATGCTCTAACCACTAGGACTCTGGAGTGGTCGATATCTCGATAACAGATTGCTAGCTACTCAGATGGAAAGAGCATGAAGCTGAAATGGGTCAAGTCTTGTGAAGTGTTTTGTTGGGCTATAAATATGAATAGAGTGAATCAAATGAAATATTTTGTTGCAAAGTGTGGACATGCCTCATAAATTCATGTTTGGAAAGAAATGTTAATAGAAATGTTTCATAAAGATGAGACAAGCATTAGTTTACATGGACAGTCTACATGCTTCAGTGCATTTTCAGCACTGTATTAAAACATACACATGCATCCACCCTCATATATAAGCAGCACTGTGTGCTGAAAATCTGAATTGTCCATGCAATTTACTTGTTGATAATCAATAATTCACACTGTCAAACATACTATGAACTCAGAAATATTCACGGAGGATTAGATTTTGTTGTTATTGTGAGTACCAAATATGCATCAGTTTGAATCCATCCCTAAAAATGGTATAATTCATTGGATGTTAAGGTAAGTGGTACGAACCAATAACATTTTATTCTATGAGTATGTGTGTGTGTGTGTTTTGGATTTTTAATGTGGCTTTACAATTTTACAGCCATATTGCTACAATATCTGCAGTGTGACAGTTTATAGTGATGTCTAGCACTGGGGCATCATGCTGCCGACATGTAGCATCATGTCCCACCTAGTAGCCCATATCCTAACACTAACCTCTTAATACTCAGCATCAAGTGAGGCAGCTGTTAGTACTATTTTTATAAGTCTTTGGTATTAACTGGCTGGGGTTCAAACCTGTGACCTCCTGCATCTGAGGCAGATGCTCTAACTACTTAGGTCACCGAAGCAGTCATTTTATTCAATGAAATAGCTTGTTTAAATTTAGAATCAAGAAAGTTTATCTCCAAGAACATTTCTGATTGTATAGTGTTATGTATATTTAATCTGTATTGTGTACTTGACTTTTGTCCATAATTGATGGTAAGAGTTAGGGCTCACCTGTCATTTTTATACAATAGGTTTATTTGGATTTGAGTTCAGGACATTGGCTTTTCCATTGGAAATTCTATGGTCTACCTGATTTTGTTTGCTAAAATTTAAACAGACATAAACTTTATGAATTTGATGGAAATTTCCATTGGAAATGACTTAAGTCCAGGTCTTTTGTTGTGTCATAAGTCAGGTGACAGTCTGTACATAAAGAAGACAAAGTAAACAATTAATTATTCATTCTTATTTTAAAATGTCTCTGTGGAATCATGTTTAGCTGTATTCAGATATAATTTGAGGAATTCTTTATTTAAATTATTCACTGGAATTACAAAGTGCTCACTTACATTTTGGCATAAAATGTTACTTTGGGATTATTGTGAATTCATTCAAACACATTCTGGATTATATCAACGTGATATAGCAAAACTGTTGATACATCAGCACATTCAAGACTATTGGTATATATGTAAATACAAGATTGGAATTCATCCAGTACATACTATACTTTTGGATCTGTAACAGAACATTGAGGATTATTTGGGATTTAGTTCACAATATTTTAGTGGGTCTTAAAAATTTCACTTGTAACTTAGTTAAATTATTTGTTGAATTTTACAAAACTTGTTGGTTTTGCTTTTTCTGTTATTTAGTTTAAGATCATAGAGTTGTAACAATTGTATAATATACTTGTCAATTTCTTGCAGGTTGAAAATTGCTAAAATAATATTAATAACAATAATAATAACTAACACTACCTTAAGCATTTCCACATGGTCTTGGTGCGGTGGTATTTGCAACAGAACAGAGAGTGAGGCAATCCCTGCTTTAAAGTCAGGATCATCAACTGAAACAGGAAATGATGCATACAAAGGTAAAACAAAATTAGAATTTTCTTTCTGAATTTTTTGCTAAACAAAACTTTTAACCATGTCAAGCAATGTTTTTGCCTTTTCTGAATTTCAATATCAACAGCTTTTCAGTCAACTGCTACATTTCCTCAGCACACAGACATATTATCTTAAACCAAGTAATAATACTTACCCAATCATAATACCTTTGAAGTACGTATACAACCCCATAAATCCAGTCCTCCTAAGACTGCATTAGCAAAGTGCCATAAGTCATCTGCTTACCATGGTGGAAGTCAAACATAAGTGGTCTCCCATTGGATGTTAGTGCCAAGTCCCATCAATTCATTAGTTAATACTGGAGTGGTTGTCCATGCACTTCCAGGGGTGTAACTGCAGGATTGGGATATGGGGGTGGGAGTGGGGTGTGTGAGGGGGAACTGGAAAGATGTGCCTGATCAGGTATTATTGAAAAAACATTTTTTACCACAGAGTTTGGTTTCTTCTTCAACACAAGGGATTGATACCTCATGAACTGGAACCTGTTCATTACAATGAAAGCAGGGGCCATCATGAGTGAACTCAAAATGTCATGGCAGAACTGCTGATATTTCAGACTGACCAACAAGGCATGAATTTAACTGGAGCCAGAATGACTAGTAAGCTGGTTTTGTACTATAGGAGAGTCCAGGATACTCCAGACACTGGTTGGAAAGGTTGCTTATTCAAGCACATCAGGCCAAAAGAAGATTTTATTTCAGATAAAAGGGTCAAAGCCTTCACTCAAGATAATTCAAAGTTAGCAAGAAAGTAGGAGATGTTTTACATCTGGCCTATATCCTCCCTCTCACGTGTCTAGGATTGTAAAACAGTAGTCTTTGACAATGATAGGATCTAATGGGAACCAACTTATCCTCAGGGAGTTCAAAGGAGCAAGTTATATCTGTGGCATTGAGACTTTTGAGGGCATGTATTTCTGCTTGCACCTCTGAAAGCAGGACTATCCACTTCCCCACTTTGAAAATTGAAGGCTTCTTGCTGGAGCTATTTTGCAAAACCACTTGTTCTAAGAACCAATTTCTCCTGAAGGCTTTCTTGATTGGAGCCATGTGTGCAGGTTCAGGTTCTCTGAGTATGGACGAAGACCTACATTCATGTCTGAGCTGGTAAGATTTTCCTGGGAATCTCTGCTGTAAAGTACAAAAGATCATTGACTTTTGCCACTTGATGGGATCAATGAAGATAAGACAACACTATAATTCTCTCACCTTTTGCAAGACATGGGAATCAGAGGGGAAGGGAAACAGCATATACCATTGATTTTGGGATCAGGGAAAAGGTCAGGAATAAGATCTGGTGAGTTTGCATTGTGCACAATCTCAACTGCCCTTTTTGTAAGGAGAGTGCTGATTATTTGTTAATGCAGTGTGTCACATTTTACGGGTCTCTTAGGGCATCTATAATGATGGAAGTCATTGATAATGGGGCAGGGGAACTGAATATGGTCTGGAGGCCCTCCAAAACATATTGTTATCACCCACAGGTCATAGCAGTGTTTCCTCTTTTGTGGAAAAGTTAGGAATCCCTCCTAACTGGAAGTCAGAATGGATGCATAAGCATCATCTTATTAGCTGACAGGGAGAGAAGCTGGGAAGAGACTGGTCCTTATCTCCTCTGTGCTTAATCATTGATCCCCTGTGGAAACTAATTTCTCATTAACATTAAGTGAATGTCTTAAAGGGTTCTTTCTGTTTCTCTGATCTCTCCTAGGCAACAATGGCTGGCCTTGGGTCACTGGACCTCTGATGACCTGATAGAGCGTCCGCCTCGGATGCAATGTCTATTTGTTTCTAAACATGTTGTCAAAGGCAGTTGTTTTAAAGACTAAAGAGGACAACAAGAGTGTTAATTGGTTGATTTCACAGATCACAAAGATATACTCCAATGTTTGTGAAGACCGCTCCAGTGGTCTAAATGGTCTGAACATCCGCCTCGGATGCAGGAGGTCGTGGGTTCGAACCCGCGACAGGTATCTATTTTTAGTTTCACGGTTGAAGATCATACACTCTTATCTTTCTGAATATTAAGAAAGGTACACGCTAGGTAATAAACTTGGCCACTCCATTACTTGTGCTCAAATTTCAAATGTGAAGACAGTGTAGCCAATTAATAGTAGGTCATAAATGCATGATCATTTAATAAGATTTTTGCATTGTTACATTTTCTTTGTCTTAATTTAAAATAATGTTATTCCTTTCTAATGCTGGTATTTATGTTTAACCTTTCCATTATAAAATAACAATGTTGTTATTAGTATATAATGATGTTTGATATCTCCCTTAGATCCTAGCATTGTGCCTCCAAATTTAAATAAATGACATCATCCAAGTGACATAAAACAGGACAGACTCCATTCCTTTGAGTTGCATGGTATCTTACCACCGACATAACAAAGGACTGACTATATTCCCTTGAGTTGCATGATATCATACCACTGACATAACAAAGGACTGACTACATTCCCTTGAGTTGCATGATATAACAAAGGACTGACTACATTCCCTTGAGGGCTGTTCTAGTAAAACGTATACCCCCCGGGGGGAAGGCACTTTCAAATTCAACCAACCCACAACAGAAGCAATTTTAAAAAATTAAGATCCACCGTCAGATATGTTTTAATAAAAAACACTGCCCCCTACAGAAGCATATTTTTTTTATTACATAATTTCTGGCTATGGGTTAGTGGGTGGTAGAAGCAATTTTAATATTGGGTTGGGGACAGAAGCGATTTTAATGACAGCTGGCTGGAGGTAATCTACTGAATTCTTATAGATCATATAATCTACTGCATATTTTTGTTGTTGTTGTTGTTGTTGTTGTTGTTGTAGGGTTTAACGCCATTTTTCAGCACAAGATAGGCTATACACAGCGGCCAGTATTAATGGTGGAGGAAGAACCCTGGAAAACCCAGGGAAGAACCACCGACCCACAAGAAGCTACTGGCAGGCTTTCTCACATACCCATGTTAGCCGAGCCTGAGACTCGAACCCACGCAGACAGAGGTGAGATGGCAGTGATCCGTAACGGTGAGTGCTTTAGACCACTCAGTCACTCGGGGCCACTGCATATTTTTATTTGTATTCATTCATTATAATCAATCTTTTATCCTTTTGTTTATTTGTCTGTCAGCCATGTATGTCTATGATACTGTGAAATCACAAATTTTCTTGGTGGCTTATTATTTGTAGATGTCATTGATCAGTCCCTTAATATCTACTAATTTAATGTCCATGAATATAGATTTTATATTTGGGATTTCTATTCTAATACAGAAATTATGAATTTGTATCCTTACTAAACTGTGTGTTTACTAAAGTGATCACTATGTTTTGCTATTTTTCTTTGTTCTCAGGCATGCTGCTTTTGATTAGAATAATAGTCAAATCTTGTATTGCTTTAAATGTGTGGTCAGATGCTATGATTCCCTTGTAATTATTTTTTTCAATAAATGTTTTGGTAAACTTATAATACATGATTTGTCAGAAAAAAATCATTAATGCCTGTGAAAGCGATGTCGCATTATTTCTGCCTACTTTTTACACTATATCATTTCTTGTAAGAACACATATTTCAGTTACCAACGTCTTATTCTTATGCCTTGTTGCAAGACTAATATAAAGTTTGAAAAAAAATAAATATAGCAAGTCAAACATTTTTATATCATAAATTAGAATTTAAAAATTGGATGAAAGTCAAGGAATCATTTTTTCCCAGAGTACTTGTAAAATCAATGTCATTGCAGTTAACTGTATTGTCAACAGCATCATCATCATCACTGATGGCCTAGCAGTAACATTCTGCACTTTTAATCCTGATGTCACAGGTTCTATCTCCCACTTCTAGTCTTTCATATGAGACTTATACCTATGGTCTGTGAGGATTTCATGTCAAAATATAAGATGCTTGTCTTGTGATACAGATCTGAGGGGTTTCCAAGGCAGAGTGGTACAAGATGCTTGTCATGTGATTACTTGCCTCCAACGTGAAAATGAGAATGTTGCCAGTTACTTGTGGAAGGTCAGTGGTTCTACATAAGTGGTGTTTGGTGTCTCAAAAGTACTTGGATTTTCTTCAGCAGTAAAACTGGCTGCCATATATAGATTCTCTTCATCTGAAAATGGTGTAAAGGCCATAATGATCTACCGAAACTTGAGGTCTCATGTCTAAATGACTTCGGCTGTTGGAGATAAACATCAAATCAACAGAGGCTCCATGTGCCCTAGTGTACTAAGGCGCTTGCTTTTACAGATCACTTGCACATCTCACAGAGTGAGTTTTTGTCACAGATCATCCAAGTTGGGTTGGTGGTCTTTTGGGGTTCTTCCTCCACCTAATATACTGTTAAACCCAACCCCACTCAAAAAAACAAACTAAACCAAACTAAATCAACCAACTAATCAACTGTGGCAACAGCAGCATAGGTACTAGTCCATCATTTTTGCCACAGCTGTATGAGTTTATAAATTTTGACTCCAGTAATTTTTGTAGACCTTTGAATATTGTCAGTTATGCCTTTCTGACCGTCACCTAAAAGTCATCATCAGTTGGTACAAATGGATTTTTCATGGTGAGCATATGAGATGGGGAAGTCTTGAGCAATCCTGCATAACACGCTGCCGAAAAGTTTACATTTTAGCTCTCTTAAAGTTTCTCTAACATTGTTCATTGTCCCAACCAGAACTATTATAACTTATTCAAGCTATATTCACCATTATCTGGAGATGTGCATCTGTAATAAATATTTTTAACAAAGTATGAGAATGCATCAGTGTTTTTCAATGATGCATTTGAACTGAGCAACAACCAGAATCAACAAACCAAGAAATGAAATTATTCACATCTCTCAGGCAGAAGTACAGTGTATAATCATAATCTGCCAAAAGATTTTTCAATCTTTAAATTTGCCAATTTTTTTTCCAACCATACTGATTCAGTGGACATAATCACCAGAATGGACAGAAACAGACCAGAACAGATATAACCAGAAGGTTAAAATCAATTTGAGTAGCTAAATTCACGTGGTTTAGTAAACTGTACATCCTTTATTGTACATCTTTAACACTCCAGCCCAGCTGATCTATGCTGTGGTGTTCCACAGGGGTCTGTTCTTGGACCTGTTCTCTTCATTCTATACACTCAGCCACTCTCAAGTGTCATAGATCATCATCCAGTGTCTCACCAATTGTATGCTGATGACACCCAAATATACAAATCTAGCCACCCAACTGAAGTTGAAGCTACCATCCAAGGCATAGAGAGGTGCATTTCCTATGTGAAATCATGGATGACATGTAACAAGCTGCAGATGAATGATGATAAAACTGAAGCCATTCTGATTACAACACAAAGACTTTCTCATTCACATCCTTTACCTCAGACAATGAATATCAGCAACACCAACATTAAATTCACACAGTCAGTACGAAACCTCGGTGTTACTCTTGACAGTACTCTCTCATTGCACCAACATGTCATGAACATATGCAAGGCTGCATATCTTGAGCTGAGACGCATCAGCTCCATTCACAAGTATCTTTCAGTTGATGCCACTAAAACACTTGTGTGTTCCTTAGTACCTTCAAGACTGGACTATTGTAACTCAATTCTGTCTGGTTCGTCTCAATATCTACTCCAGAAACTTCAAAAAGTTCAAAACACAGCTTCTCGGATCATCCTTAGAGTACCATGATCAGAGCACGCCTCTCCCCTGCTCTCTACCCTACACTGGCTATCCATACAATCCAGAATTAAACACAAAATTTGTTCTCTGTGCTACATTTCACTGACGGGCTCCAGTCCAACATACCTATCTGACCTCACCCATGTGTACACACCTGCAAGATACTTACACTCCTCTTCTGACACTTGTATTCTCATTATTCCCACTATGAAAATGAAATCATATGGGCAACGCTCTTTTGCATACCAGGGCCCAGCAATGTGGAACGAATTGCCCACTGCACTTAGACACAAAGACACAGTGATCTCATTCAAAAGCGCTCTTAAAACTCACCTATTTCAACTGCAAGAACAGACTTAAAGACCTAATAATGTATCCTTATAATGTATCCTTACCTTAATATTTACAGCATGTTTTCTGTTTCTAATTTCGTGGTGTTTGTTTTATTTTTGTAATCATATCATTATATATGTTTTTTAAGTGTTGTCAAATGTTGTAAAGCGCTTAGAGCTTCTAAAGATTAGGCACTATACAAAGTCCTCATTATTATTATTGTCTTCCCTTTGATGTGATTTCTTACTGAAGTTGAGAAAATAATGTTGCACACATCAAAAAAGAGGCACACTTCTACGCATTGTTGTTGTTATTATACTTCTCCATTCCAGCCTGTTCTTATGATCTTGTCCCCCCACACACTGTTTGTCATGTTTATGATATGAATCTAAATTTGTCACTTACTTTTCCTACTACTATACTAATTGTTTGTGAATATGCATATCAGTGTGAAATGCAACAGTGAGACTAAATCCAAGATAGAAAACCTCTACATTTCTGGATGTATTCTGCTTGGATTCCATGTTTCTGCACAAAACTCAAGAATTCAAGACTCGCTGTACTAATTCAGTTCCCACTGTAAACCTGTGCAAACACCATGATATTAAAATTCAATAACTTAAAATTTCGAGTGCTCATGATCAAATTTGTATCAGTATAGACACATCTATGATAACAGCTTTTGTGAAAAGAAAACCATAACAGCTGCACCATTTTCTGGATCTACACAAATTTGAAATGTGTGCTTTCAATACTACACCAACGAGTAAGGTGCTGATTTCAGTAATGAGTCTTTCAAACTCAGGTCTGAAAAGAGACGGAAATTATGTTAATAAAACAATGTCCCTGACTTTTATCAGTGACAAGCTCTCAAAAGATTCTTTTTACAAAAATCTTACTTTCATTATCAACCAATCAGGGACAGTCAAACCATGTATATTCTATTTTATCTTCACTGATTTGAAGTATGGTTCTCGTTCTTTCATATCAGTAGTACTGTGAGTCCTTCAACAACTCTCAATGGTTTTATGCCTTTTTCAACCATGCTGACTGGACACACTGTAAGATAATGTTCAAGTAACAGAATTACCATGGGATAACCAGACCAATAAAATCAAATAAAATGGTCAAGTTATCTCCCCTGCAGGGATGCTGCCAGGATTTCAGGATTTAATCTAAGTTTTGTGTGTGTGTGATCTCCAATGAGGAAGTGGTGGCTGGAGGAATAACCATTGTTAAATATCTCCCTAACACTTAAATATCTGTCACACTTTCTTACTGTTCCACTCTGTTAAGGCTCTACTGAAATCAAAATACTCAAAGAGATGTCATCTCTAGCTGTATAGCGATTATTACTGTGATGTCATTGGGCATGGAACCGCTCCGGTGGCCTAGTGGTTAGAGCGTCCGCCTCGGATGCGGGAGGTCGTGGGTTCGATCACCAGTCGAGTCATACCAAAGACTTACAAAAATGGTACTAACAGCTGCCTCACTTGGCGCTCAGCATTAAGAGGTTAGTGTTAGGACTGGTCGGCCTGGTGTCAGATAATGTGACTGGGTGGGACAACATGCTACATGTCTGCGGCATGATGCCCCAATGCTAGACATCACTATAAACTGCCACACGTGGCGATATGACTGAAAATTTTTTAAAGCTACGTTAAAAATCATAATCACATCACATCACATCACATCACATCATTGGGCATGGTCACGTGGTTGTGGTGGGGTCTTGGTTGGGATGGCAGAAAGACCATTGGCTTACTCCATATCTGACAGCTAATTACGATGTTGTCAAACAATTCAGTTGGACTCGGATTATATACTTGATTCATAGTCAATGAACAGGTTCTAAAACTGATGTGTTTATTTTGGAGCCATGTTCCGCCATCACATTCAAGATCTGAATATACCAAAGGTGAAATTAGAACAGTTGCATCCTAAATTACGTCACGGCAACTTTAAATGTTATTTAATGTGAGACTTTAATGCCAGAGCTCATAGCTTCAGTGATTTTTGGGTTAAAAAATGAATTTCTTCTCAAACAACTCAATTTGGTGCAGATTACATTGTTTTTCAATGATACTGAGAATTCTTGACGTGTAAAAATTGCACATGAAATGAACATCAGATCAGGAAATTAATACCACTTCGGAAAAACTGATAGGAATATGCAGAAATAATGATAGTATTATTTAAATGGAATATGTGGTTACAATACGAGTGCTGAGTCTGTAACTTTGCAAAATACATCTCGTACAACTATTGTTGTTTCTAACAACACTCTGTAATATGGTAATAATTTTTGCACACATGAAGTTGACCCACTGTTTACTTTAATCCCTTGCTAATTAATAGTTTTAGATTTTACAACAAAACTAAGCACATTTTACCTTTTGACGATAATACATGATCACAAATATTTTGATTGTGAGAAAATAGAAGTTACAATTTTATTAAAAGTATTGGCAACAGTAAAACTAAAGGAGATGGTAAAAAAGAATCAGGATGAACAGATTAGTAGTGTAGTAAAGAATCCATATATCAGCATGACATCAAGTATTTTTCATCAATTTCATCATTAGTTAATGACACTGCTTCAAAATGTTGTGTACTAGATAATAGTAATCCAATTTGTAATACAAATACCAAATGATGGCTTGGAACTAAGTGCCAAAGGGTCTGCAGAAAATATCAACATCCTCAAAATATACATAGGAATAACCAAACATGAACAGGACAAATTTTATCCATCTTGCTTTGAGTTTACACATTTCAGTCAGTTTCTTATGTTTAATGTCATTCAATTTTTGCATACTGAGAGCATGACTTCATTTGGTAATACACCTGCATGATATGAAGTTAGTCTCGTTATTCTTTTGTTGCCATAGTGGCTCTGCCAACTAGAGATCTACACACACTTAATTATGTTGTATGGGGATTCTCTGATGTTCCCTATGAGCATTAATCTGTTGATTGTTTCTGAATTTAATATGATCCTCCTCCTCTGTATACGAATATTATTCTGTGCTGAGAACTCCCTTTCATTGCCTGCTGTCTGAAACGCATATGCATAACTAGCTTGAACAAGTTACTGTTCTTTATGGTTGTGCAATTTTCAACATCTCACAGGTATGGCCCCATGGGTCTTCTCTCTTTGATATCTCTGTTCCAAAAAGAAAAGTTTTCACTAACATGAACTCTGCCAAAGATTCACTTCCTTGAATTAGTGCTTTGCTGCCTCTTATGCCAGATTTTTTTCTCTTCCATAATACTGTATTAGGATTTTAAGTCCCACATTCCCATAGTCTGCTTGTTCAGACATGGGTATCTTGAATAAAATATAACCGTAATCCTGTCCATCCAACACGTACATAGGACTCGCACTCAACATCAATTTTGGGCTCAAAATCACATACTGGTATTTCCAGTGACATTTTCCCAATGTCCAACAGACTGATATACATGAAATTCATTGTCATCATAGCTATCACCAGCCAGTATTTGCTGACTGAAAACGTCGTCTGATGACAAACCCTGTTGTGATTCAGTCATTTTAGTTTCCTGTGTGGCCCTTATTTGAAACACGCATTTGTAAAACTTCCATGATGAAAGTAAGGTTAAAACTCCCATAAAATGGTTGTTCCAAGGCCCAACGAACCAAATAAATTTAGTTTTGTCAAACCGAAGTATCCAGCTATTTTAACGTTTGCCTTCCTTAATCTGGATGTCGCTTCAAACACTGCGACATTGCTACTGGCAATGCAAATTACGTCGCGAAATGCACTTTTAAAGTTAAAAGTTGACTAAAAATTGCATACTGCGCAAAGCATGTTTTATATCCGCGACGCTGACGTAATTTACGGAACACGTATCACTGTTTTAAAAGTACGCGAATTTGTACAAATTAGGTGCACTTGCGTGTACTGGCATCATTTTCTGACCCAATGTTTTATTCATGTTAGACTGCTAGGAGGGGGTTAGATGCAATTTTTAATATATATTCGTTTTTTTCTTCTGACAACCCCACCAGCGATTTCTCATTATGTTAACACAACCCACAACAGAAGTGATTTTCCGAATCAACCTTCCACTGTCAGAATCAAAATAGTTTGAAAAACAACCTCCTACAGAAGTTTTTTTGAAGTGCCATCCCCGGGGGGATATATGTTTTACTGGAACAGCCCTGAGCATGATATAACAAAGGATTGACTACATTCCCTTGAGTTGCATGATATAACAAAGGACTGACTACATTCCCTTGAGTTGCTTGATATAACAAAGGACTGACTACATTCCCTTGAGTTGCTTGATATAACAAAGGACTGACTACATTCCCTCGAGTTGCATGATATAACAAAGGACTGACTACATTCCCTTGAGTTGCATGATATAACAAAGGACTGACTACATTCCCTTGAGTTGCTTGATATAACAAAGGACTGACTACATTCTCTTTAGTTGCATGATATAACAGAGAACTGACTACATTCACTTGAGTTGCATGATATCATACCACTGACATAACAAAGGACTGACTACATTCCCTTGAGTTGCATGGTATAACAAAGGACTAACTACATTCCCTTGAGTTGCATGATATCATACCACTGACATAACGAAGGACTGACTACATTCCCTTGAGTTGCATGATATAACAGAGAACTGACTACATTCCCTTGAGTTGCATGATATCATACCACTGACATAACAAAGGATTCACATGAGCTGCATGATATAACAAAGGACTAACTACATTTCCTTGAGTTGCATGATATCACAGAACTGACATAACAAAGGACTGACTACATTCCTTTGAGTTGCTTCATATAACAACAAAGATCAAAATTTAAAGGTTCACTTACAATTCAGGTTATCTAGTGGATTGGAAGAAACCCCTGGTGCTGGTTTGGTTGTTGCCTGTTTCAAGGTCTCTGCAGTCACACCCTTATACTTGTCAACTGAAATGTACAACATTTTAGATATCAGGCTTATAAGTATCATTTAGTGCTATAACAATGAGTACTTTGAACTTGGACAATTCAAGTTATTGTGCAGAAACAAAACTGGTAGCAGACAGACAGACAGACAATATTATTATATAATACACTCTACCTTATGGCAGGTGTATGCGAATCATATATAATAGTAGCTCCTTCACCAAATTTACATTAATTTTGCATGTAACAATGGAGTTAAAATCTTAACCTTAAAATCAACAAGTCTCTGCTTCAAACAAAGTAATACAATGTTTCAGAAAACAAAAAAGACAAAAGCAGGATAGTTTTGTTATGGGTAGCACCTTGCTCATGGATGGACATTGCTGGTAATATGTCCCCCTGCACCTTTTGTGTCTGTGCATTAATTGTCCCTACAGATGGAATGTGTGTGCACTGTGGATTTTCTGGTCCCATGAATATAAACCAGATTAGCAACAAAAAAAAGAGTAAATGTGAATTTAAAGTAGGCACAGAGAAAGGTTAGGAGCAATATTTGAGGATGAATCTGTTTTTCACTCTACTTAAATGAAATCAGAAAATATTTATCAGCAGCTGAAAAGGTTTACAAATTTATCATTAAAACAAATGTGCAAAATGATTCGTTTTGAAAATTCTTTATCTCATGCATTTAGGCCTCAGATCCAGAGTTGCTATAATTAAATACAAGTGCATCTTACAAGAACCAGATATTTAATAAAAAACTGGTTGGCATGACAGAACAAAATATCCCAAATTGCTGATAAAGGACTTTCATTTAGGAATGTAGTAATGTAAAAATGTAGACAACATAGTGAAATACTAACTTGTGAATTTTTCATATACATCATACAACAATTCCACATTTTCCCCTTATTATGCAAGTGGATGAGGGTCAAATTCAGTCCAACAAATTTCTTGTCATACAGTTTAATACGTCATTCTTTGCTTCTGCATAGCATCTAATATGGTACTTTCTGGACAAAACCCTTTATGCCTACACTACTTAATTACAATAAATAAAAATAATTAAAATAAATTTTATTTTTTGCAATGTAATACTAATTTGTAAGCGGGTACATTTTTGTGTATGATAATTATTATATGTCCATGAATTCTTATTTATGTCCATGAATTCAGTTTCATCATTATCATCATATATGTGTGTATGATAATTATTATATGTCCATGAATTCAGTTTCAGTTTCATCATTATCATCATATATGTGTGTATGATAATTATTATATGTCCATGAATTCAGTTTCATCATTATTATCATATATGTGTGTATGATAATTATTATATGTCCATGAATTCAGTTTCATCATTATTATCATATATGTGTGTATCATAATTATTATATGTCCATGAATTCAGTTTCATCATTATCATCATATATGTGTGTATGATAATTATTATATGTCCATGAATTCAGTTTCATCATTATCTTCATATATGTGCAGGCTTTTATCACAGAGGCCATAAGTTACGATACAAAAACATTGTTTCAGTAGTATTTATCTGGAGATTTTCATATGTTTTCCAAATTAATATGAAACTTTTTCCCTATAAATCTGTTCCTATGAACCAATGAAAACACTATACTCTACATTTTGAAATCAGAACACTTACTTCAATTTATATAAAATAATAAAAGTGGTGTTTGGTAATTTCAAAATTACAGAGGGTAGGATCAGGATTAACCCAAATGATATTTATCAGTTTTTTCAGCGGATTCTTCATCTAATCAGGGTTAAGTGACTAAAGAAGGCCACTGACAATATAACATAAAATGTAATTAATCTTCAACAATAACAAGATTTTTACAATAAAAAGTATTTTCTATAACTCTCATCTCTGGAAAATAATTCATATCAACCCACTGTTATAGCTAATTTGTGCTGAGAAAGCAAATTATTTAGTAAATTATGTTTCTCCAACAATACTTACCAAAATCATATTATATTAGAGAAAGTTTTCTCTGCTACCTCTGAATCCAGCCCTCCAGAAAAGACAGAAAAATGTCTTTTGGTAATATATACAAAAGAAAGTAACAAAAGAAAGTAACTCTTAGATATTAACACCCCTTTCTACCTGCTAAAAGGCTACCATAGATATTAACACCCCTTTCTACCTGCTAAAAGGCTACCATAGATATTAACATCCCTTTCTACCTGCTTAAAGGCTACCATAGATATTAACACCCCTTTCTACCTGCTAAAAGGCTACCATAGATATTTACACCCCTTTCCACCTGCTAAAAGGCCACCATAGATATTAACACCCCTTTCCACCTGCTAAAAGGCTACCATTATACAAAGTTTAAACCAGGTTTTACTTCAGCGAGAAACTTAAAGGGTGCTTGCATTGTGGGGAAGCATGGGAGGGATTATTTGTAATGTGATCAGATAAATATTAGAGGAGAAGTGTAATTTACTAAAATATTTGTTTTCTCCATCATATACATTAACTGATAAGGTAAGGAGAATAGGTAAAATGAGAAGGAAATGCTGAAAATCTACCTCTACCTGTATCACCATGAAGGAGAATGATCACTCTACTAAAAGGATGAACTTCTCCTAATGTTATTAGCACACAACAAGAGACAATTTGCTTATACACATAGGAGGGAGATCCTTGTGGGATTCCATACTTGATTACTGTCTCATGATCAAAACTTTTCCAGGCAAATTCAGTGAAAGTGGCAAATTCATGTCTGGTTCTAAAGTTGTGCTTTAATGAATGAGGACTGGTCACTGCAGAGTTACCACTAAACAAACAAGATTCAGCTATCTCCTTAGCAAGGCCATGCCACACAAATGGAACTTGAGAAGGCAGACTGGACATGTCAGTCAGCTGACTTTGCTATATCCCTAATGAGAAATTATGTTCAAAGCCTGTCTGATGCAAGTTACTCCTATTTTGCGAGCTGAACTCTCCATCAGTGTACTTGTGAGAGTTCAGAATACAATGATTTAATAACTCCCTTTAGCCAAGCAGCTGGTACTTGTGGCGTTATGTCTTGCATTCCTGCCTTCAGTGGTAGGAATAGTCCTTTAAGGTTGATGTCCATGCATCTCATGTACATACAGGGTCCTGCAGCTTTGATTCTCTCATCAGAACAATCAATGAGAGGGCACAAATAGTTATTGTTGGTTGACTAGTGACAGCAATCTGTTCTAAGTAAGGAACCAGGTTGTGTCATTAGAATGTCTGAACTGTCAGAACAGAACTGCATTTAGTTAGGATCAACAGATAATGTATGTAGCTCACTCACTGTGCATGCTAAAAAAGTTGGCATTATTTGCTACACCGAGGGGTGGGGGTGGAGGGGGAGATATGGTACCAAAAATATATGTTTTGCAGTTCAGCCAACTCGTGTGGTATGGACCATTCATCTGTACCATACTGTCATTACCATGTTGATTAAATTGCAAGTCTTCATGTCCTGCTTGTTTTCACATAAAGATATGGTAAAAGACTGCACTTCCCTGTGCCTCATGGGCATGGTGTTACAACTCTATGGTCTTAACTAAGTAACAGAAAAGAACAAAAAGCAACAAGTTGTGTAAAATTCAACAAGTAATTTATTTCCCTAGAATACAAACTGAAAATTTACAAAAGAACTTACAGTATTGTGAATTAAATCCCAAACAGTCCTCAAAGTTTGCACAAGTCCAAATGTAAACAGTTCCAAAAGAAATCCAGTGGTTTTCCAAATAAACTGCAATAACATATGTGTTGATGTGTCCATAGCCTCAAAGTCTTGATGTATCACAATGATATAATTAAAATGTCCTTGAACAAATTCACAATAAATGATTTAGTCCAAGAATTATTAATAACCACTTTGTAATTCCAGTGAATAATTAAACAAATATATTACCTCAAATTAAAAAGCTGAACAGAACAATAAGGCTGATTCCACTTGGATGTTAAGGTACGAATGAGCAATTTTAATATAATCAACCTTAATATAAAAACTTGAGACAATTTATGAATCAGGATGAGGGTCATTTTCCCTTAAAATTCATTTCCAGAATATTCCAGGTTGTAAACATGATCAGGTCTCTAACTAAAAATTTAGTAAAGAACATATAAAACAGCAGGTACACCAGGAATTCCCACGGGGAACACCAATGTCCTAAATTCAAACTCAAGTATACATGTTTATGATCATAGATAAATATTAGCTATGTATTATGTTGTTTACAAAATAAATATCCCTAGTCAGGTAGGTCCTTAACCAAGATCAGTCACACAATATAGATATGAATAACAATGAGAAAAGCCAACATGCAATACAAATTAAATATACATAACAATGGTTATACTTGTTTGTGAGCCATCATCATCTTTGCTGGCTTCATTGGCTTATCCCCAGTAGGATTGCAATATATAAACACCATTTCAACTCGTCAACATATTGATAACATAGCCTTTTGAATAAAACTAATAATATGTTATTCCAAGGCTTGGTTGAAAAGGCCTATGCTTTCTACTGTATTTATGGATACAGTTTGTTCTGGCTCTATTTCTGCATCTGCATAGTGGGTGAAGAATCCATCATGGGCATTAGGAAATATAAGCAAATCAAAATGACTTTTAACCAAAATTTCTAATCCATCAGGGGCTTCAGGAAATATCTGTAGTGGAAAAAAAATTTCAATGGGGCAATCATGCATGTCACAAATAAATTAGCTTCATGATGATTCATCCCAGATATTACAAAAAAAGCATCCAGGAGTTAAGGACATATAAGCAAATGAATAAACTTTAATCAAACCTGTAAAATAAATCAGCATACATTTTCTATCACTGTGACTCTAACCACAAGGAAAATTGGGTGAGCGAGCATGTCAAAGAATAAATTGATGGCTCAAAAAAGATCAGCCTGATCCTCTGTAATACTCTCAAAGTGATAGATCAAATATTTTACCATTATCTCCATATTCCAGCCGGACAGCATATGCCAGCAACCATTCTATCACACAATTTTTCTCACTCTGCTGATACGGACAGTCAAGATCCATCAGATACTAATAAAAACACAAAAAAAACCCATTATTGTCTGAAAAAACAATATTTGCTGACACTTCTTGCATAAGACAATATTCAATTCCAAAAAGAGACCTGGTACTTAATTAAATTCTGTCAGTCAACAACTCAATGCATTCCTATGTCAAATTTTCACATTTACATAAATTTCATTGTTCCATTGCATGTGCCATGATGAAACTGAGTGATAAATTCATATTACAGTCCTTCAGTGACAAATGGTGAGAATTGTGTATTTATTTTCACAATGGTTGTCTCCCTTGTTATACGGATAACAAAATGTTATTGAGTTATTGAAGCTATTGCAAGCACATTTCAGAAAAGGGGATCCAACTTTTTTTTTACCTAAGTTTTTCTAACACATGCAGGGAGGGGATGGATGGCATGGCCAGGCTATGGGATTTAGGAAACACAAACAAACCCAAAACCTTAACATGCATTTTCTATAACTGAAACCATGACTTCAAGGTCAATCGGTCAATTGAGTGTATAATGGAATGTATTGTCTTAGCTTCATAATGGTTCACCTCAAGTATGAATAAATCCATGAAGGGGGTTAGGAAATAAAAGCAAATAAAACAAACCTTAACCAAAACCATAACACAAACTTTCTACGACTATTACCATGACCCCATGGTCAAAGGCGCAAGCAAGCATGTTGCCGAATTAACTGTCTTAGGTTCACAAAAGTTCATTTCCTCAGACATATGGCATCTGCATTAGGTTAAATCTTGGGACCTTTTGTGAACTCTTATGATCCAAAATAAATGATCTTGACAACAGCATTTAGACCATGTTTGATGAACTATTTATTCATTGCATATTTGTATTAGAATTTTTTTTTATTCACAAAAAACAGGTAAGCAAAATGCATGGTACATGTCAGACCTTTTTTGATCCACCTGATGTCAGTGAAGTAACTATCAAAAAATCACTTGATCTGCAGAATTTATCACTTGTCTATGGATTTAAAGAACTCTGCAGAAAATACAAAAAATTGCTACTCTGAGTTGCTTTGTTTTCATTATTTATTAAAATGCTTTAATTTCATGGAACAATATATATTTATGGGAATATTCAAAACCCATTTTTTACATCTAGTTATTATATTTAGATAATAATTTTATTTCAAGATAAATAATAAATCAAGAGCTATATATCTATTTTTTTTAAAAATATCTTACTGAAAAATTGTGATTGCAAAGCACATATAAAAAAACAACAGATTTTTACCTAGCAAAATATGAACTGAAGAAGTACCATTAGTAATGGAGGTACTTTGTTTGTTGGAGCTGTACAATTTAAAAAAAGTTGTACAATCAATGCGTTTGTTGAAGCATTATCCATGAAGTATTCTCAAATAAACTAACCTTCAGTCTAAACTCATTTTGTAATTTGGGTCAAAATATGGCCTGTATAGACCCAGATCTGACAGCATATTATGCACTTTGCAGACTGAGTTTATCCTGTTTGTTAGGATTAATCAATTAAAAAAGAACATGTGAATTCTGACCTGCCAGCACAATATGTTGCTTATAATTGGACTGGACTTGTAAGCAAGTATATACAGTATACCTTCAAAGATTCTACTGAATATAAACGTTGTGTTAAGCTAATTCACCACAACCAACAGTTATTTTTATTCTGTACATAATTTTAATCAGTCTCTACCACTTTTTAATTTTCTTGTGATATCACAGTCATGAGTACACTTCGAGTCAAACTTAGTACTGTATCTTCAGTTGGTCATATACGGTACAAAACCATCAGCTGTGGGTTGTGAGCTCTACCCAGAATAATGTGACCTGTGAAATGTACACAACAAAGTGACCTCTTTTATCCTTACTTCCAAGTTAGGCTGAAATGTACACAACAAAAAGTGACCTCTTTTATCTGTACTGCAAGGTGAGGTTTAAATGTACACAAGAAAGTGACCTCTTTTATCCTTTCTTCCAACTGAGGCTGAAATGTACACAACAAAAAGTAACCTATTTTATCTATACTGCCAATTCAGCATGAAATGTATAACAGAAAGTGACCTCTTTTATCTTACTGCCAAGCAAGGTTGAAATGTACAAAGTGACCTCTTTATCTTACTACCAAGTGAGGTTGACATGTACACAACAAAGTTACCTCTTTTATCTTATTGCCAAGTGAGGTTGAAATGTATACAGCAAAATTTTGGTATCAAGTGTGACATTATAGCAAGGAGCTTTGACTGTTCTGTACTGTGCACTGTCTGCTGAGTTGTGATCAGTACAGATCACAATACTTGAGTGGCAATACCATTCCATGGTATGTATCATACAGTCAGCAGGTGATACAATAATACTGGAATAAAGGTGTGATGATTAATATGTATCATGGTCCAGACCTTGTTTATTAATCTTTGTATGTAATGTCTGTATCATTGTGTTAGCACTGTAAGCATACAGCAAAGTTACCAGTTTTACTTCAACATATCAGGACTATTTTGCCAATTCTGCATATAGTTCTGTTATAAACTGCACCATGTCGCTATGATTACTTGACCTATGAAAGCCTACAAATATTTCATGATGGTAGCCTTAATACAGATAAAGGGTTTTCATTTCTGATTTCTTATTGTCGTAACAAAGCAATTTTTTTTCATCCTGACACTAAATCCACAAACTATCTTTCATACTTGACTTTGAAAATCTGAAGCAATTTATGAATTGCTGTAAATTGGCAGTGTAGACATTCTGTTGTCGAAAACTGATGATGTGATCACAATATTGTGTCCAGCATAAACATGTATCTGACGGTAGTTTGGCATCATTTGTACAAATTGGAAATCCCTTCATTCTTGGATGCTTCCTATCAAATTTGGTCAAATTCTGTTGATGGTTTTTGAGAAACTGTTTAGAGGTTTGTCCAGTTTTAGTACTGGCAGCCACAATTGATAGTGGATTGGCATCACTTGAACACATTTTAAAGAGCTTCTTACCAGGATGCTTTCTTCATATTTGCTCCATTCTGCCAAGTGGTTTTTGAGAAGCTGTCAATACCATTTGTGAACAGATGGTACAAGACCGACTAAGAACCATACCAAAAGCTCAATTGGGCCCGAGATTGCTCACCTGACAGACATGTACAACGCCATATGCTGGGGAAGTTAGCCTAACAAACTCTTTTAACATGTTCCTGTCTGAACATATAAAGTTTTTCTTTTTAATATTTGTTAGTAAAGGCAGGACATATTGAAAGGGAGATCAGCACCATTTGTGCAAACCTGAAAGACCTAAAAGCCTGTGTTATTTGCTTTTAGTAATGTGGTCGAATTTCATAGCAGACTGACATCATTTGTAGAAGCCAACAAGGCTTTGCCAGGATACATGTACTTTTGGACAAATTCTGTTCAGCAGTATTTTTTACAAGCTTTTTAAAGGTCTGTATATTTTTAGTAACATCAGCAATATAAAACAGTGGTTCATCATCATTTGTACAATAAAAGGCTTTCATGCCAGAATGCTTTGTCAAATTTGTGAGTAGTTTTTTTTAAAAAAGTTTCTCTAAATTTAGTAATGCTTGTCATATGTGATGGCAGATCTATGTAATTTATATAAATCTAAAAGACCTTCATGCCTGAATGCTTTCTGTCAAACTGTTCAGCAATGTTTGAGAAGTCATTTAAAGGCTTTTCTATTTTGAGTAATGGTGATCATATTGGATGTTGGATGGGCATCATTTGAGTAATGGTGGTCATACTGGATGTTGGATGGACATCATTTGAGTAATGGTGATCGTATTGGATGTTGGATGGGCATCATTTGAGTAATGGTGGTCATATTGGATGTTGGATGGGCATCATTTGAACAAATCTGAAAGGCCTTTATGCCCAAATGCATTTGTCAAAGTTGGTCCACCCATTCTGGACAAGAAATCATATAAAATGTCTTCTATTGTGAGTAACAATGACAATATTATATTTGATGGCACAATGATATTTGCACAGACTTAAAAGCTCATTCCGCCAAGTGCTTTCTGTCAAAATGTGGTCAAATCCAGTCTGACTGTTCTTGAGAAAATTAAAGGTTTTTCATTTTTTTGTCAGTAATGGTGTCTATATTTGATGGCAGATCTGCATCACTTGTACAAACTTTCATTTATGCTATGTTACTTAATTTGGTCATTTTTTTGTCAGTAATGGTGTCTATATTTGATGGCAGATCTGCATCATTTGTACAAGCTTTCATTTATGCTATGTTACTTAATTTGGTCATTTTTTTGTCAGTAATGGTGTCTATATTTGATGGCAGATCTGCATCATTTGTACAAGCTTTCATTTATGCTATGTTACTTAATTTGGTCAACCTTTCTTTTAACTCTTTTAAATGATTTTAGATTATTAGTAATGGTGGCTATATCAGATGATGGATCAGCATCATTTGTAAAGAATTCAAAGGCCTTCATGCCTGGTTGCTTCCTCTCAAATTTGGTCGAATTCTGTTTAACAGTTTTAGAAAATAAATGAATTAAAAGTTCCGTAATGGTGGCCTTAAGTGATGGTGAATCTGCATATTATGGCCTTCAAGCCAGGATGCTTTCTTTAAAATGTGGTCAGGGCACAGGCAAAAGTGGTATGGCACAATTTAACTTGCCACGATACTGGACATGGAGCAGCACCACACTATTCTGTTACTTTGATTACAGGAAACAAGTTACTCTCTGATGAAAATATAAATAAACCTTGCATCCAACATCAATGTTGTTCCTACCCTCTCTTAGAAGGGTACTGCATCCTGCCATCCCCAGATACTGCCCTGCCAAGGGGGCTGCTTTGTCTTAGAACTTCAGATTTAATATACTGCATTTGGGCAGGTCCGGCACGTGGTGTTTTTCTTGTGTGTGTGATGAATGTCTGGCGCCTTTCCAAACCTTTGTTTGGCGCCTTTCAGTTGGCACATATTATTCAGCAGCAGCGCCTGTGTGCACTGCGCACTTCGCACACGCAACCAGCCAGGTCTGCATGTGGGTAATATTAGTGTACATTTTGGGCATCAACCTGACATCATTCACATCACACCACACCCTTTTGTTTCACATGTAAATATTATCTTAATGTACTAGAAGAGTGCATAAATATGCATCCCTTGTACAGAGGATGTCCCTAGCAGAGATTTAACAAATTAACAAGATTTTTAGTGTGATAAAATCTTTTCTAAACTTCTCAAAATATTTACTGTGATAAATTAAGTGTTAAGTGTTAAATTAACTTAATGCACTAGTAGTTGGATGCAAGATTTATTTATATTTCATCAGAGTGTAACTTGATTAACTTGTTAAGTGTTAAATTAACTTAATGCACTAGTAGTTGGATGCAAGGTTTATTTATATTTCATCAGAGTGTAACTTGATTAACTTGTTAAGTGTTAAATTAACTTAATGCACTAGTAGAGTGCATACATATGCATAAGTTTAGTGAGGATGTCCCTAGAACCAACTTTACCACACTTAAAATTGAGAGAGGATGTCCCTAGAACCGATTTTACCACACTTAAAATTTAGATTGGTTGTCCTTAGAACAGACTTTACCACGCTTAAAATATCTGCTAGGGACATCCTCTCTACAAGGGATCTTCTACAAGAGATTTTAAAATTGAGAGAGGATGTCCCTAGAACAGACTTTACTACACTTAAAATATCTGCTAGGGACATCCTCTCTACAAGGGATCTTCTACAAGGGATTTTAAAATTGAGAGAGGTTGTCCTTACAACAGACTTTACCACACTTAAAATTTAGAGAGGCTGTCCCTAGAAGAGACTTTACCATTTAAAATTTACAGAGGTTGCCCCTAGAACAGACTTTACTACACTAAAAATTTAGAGAGGATATCCCTAGAACAGACTTTACCACACTTAAACTTTAGAGAGGTTGTCCTTAGAAGAGACATTACCACAATTAAAATTTTGAGAGGTTGTCCCTAGCAGAGATTTTACCACACTTTAATTTAGAAAGGTTGTCTTGAGAAGAGACTTTATCATACTTAAAATTTAGAGAGGTTGTCCTGAGGAGATTTTACCACACTTAAAACTTAGAGGTTGTCCTCAGCAGAGACATTACCACTTAAAATTTAGAGAGGTTGTCCTGAGGAGAGATTTTACCACACTTAAAAATTAGAGGTTGTCCTCAGCAGAGACTTTATCACAGTAAATATTTTGAGAGGTTGTCTTTAGAAGAGACTTTACCACACTTAAAATTTAGAGAGGTTGTCTTTAGAAGAGACTTTATCATAGTAAATATTTTGAGAGGTTGTCTTTAGAAGAGATTTTATCACACTTAAAATTTAGAGAGGCTGTCCTCAGAAGAGATTTTATCACTGTAAAAATTTAGACAGGTTGTCTTTAGAAGGGACTAACACTTTATAACACTTAAAATCTAGAGAAATTGTCCTGAGGAGAGATTTTACCACACTTAAAAATTAAAGAGGTTGTCCTGAGAACAGACATTACCACACTTAAAATTTAGAGAGGTTGTCTGTAGAAGAGACATTATCACATTTAAAATTTTGAGAGGTTGTCCTTAGAAGAGGCTTTATCACACTTAAAATGACCTAACTGATCACAAGCATCCTGCTGTAACCAGCAGTCATGGAGAAACACTGGACATTGTACAATGATGACAAAGGACACTGAACAATAAAGAAAAAATGGACACTGTACAATGGTAAAAAATGGACATTATACAATGGTGAAAAATGGACATTATACAATGATGAAAAATGGACATTATACAATGATGAAAAATGGACAATGCACTATGATGAAAAATGGACATTAGACAATGATGAAAATGGACACTGCACAATGATGATCAAAGTACATGTACAATATTAAGAACTCTTTACACTTTGTAGAGCTTTGACCCAGTCTGGACTGCTTATGTTCCTGAGAGTGGCTCTGTCTTCAATTTTGTAATGCCTAATCTTCTGGTCCTCCAACCATACAATGATGCTTCGGAACTGATTCTCATCTGGACAAAATAAGAAAATTTGAAACAAATTTTATTAGAATTCAATAAAATTCAGTTGTATTATTAGTCTATAAATGAATATTACTGATGAGAGGAACAGCCTTCCTTGTTACAAAATGTCCATGGAGGAAATTAATAGGAGGATGGAAAGTGGCTATAATAATAATAATAATAATAATAATAATGCTTTATTTTATAGAGGTTGGCTCATTAGTCAAGGACTATTCTCCCTTGAGGCCCTCTTAAGGAGAGTATAACAATGCACATTATATGAAGATAGCAATAATTACTGTTCATTTTAACATGTTTAGTATTAAAATACTAAATTCCATTATCTATTACAAACACATACATGCTCATGATATCTCTTCTTAAATACTCTAATATTTTCAGCAGATTTTACATGTAGTGGAAGCTTGTTCCACAGAAATGTACCAGAGTATTGGAAGCTCTTTTTCAATTGCTCTGTTCTTGGTTTTGATGCTAGAAGGTTTCCATCTGATATTGATCTCAACTGGTATTGTGTTGAAAAAGGCCTGAATAAGTCCTGAAGATACTCTAGTGCAGTTCCATGCAGACATTTATATACAAGAACTGCCTTGGGAAAATCTATCCTGTCATATATTGTGAACCATTTGAGTTCCGTAAACAATGCTTTTGAGGGATGATCAACAGATGCATCTAAAATTACGTGTGCTGCTTGTTTCTGAAGTTTATCAATCCTGTCCAGTGCAGATTTAGCACAGTTTCCCCATATATTTGAACAATAATCCATTGTTGGAAGAATATATGACTTGTAGTATAGATTAAAAGCTTCCATAGGTAAATATTTCTTGATTCTGCTGAGTTGGGCAATTCTAGATGACAGTGTTTTACAAAGCTTATCAATATGGTCATGCCATAATAAATTATTATCTATGGACACACCTACAAGCTTTTCATGTTTGACATTTTCTAATGGATGATTATTTATTTCAAGAGATAGTTCTGGGTTCCCTGACTTGTGTAGCTTTTGTGATGTCCCCAAAATCATACATTTTGTTTTACCTTCATTAATTACCATCCTATTTTGTTGTGCCCAGTTCTGGACTCTAATGAGCTCTGAGTTTAATCTCATTTGGATAACTTCAGTATCAGAACTAGATGCATACAAGGTTGCATCGTCTGCAAACAAATCTGTATTTGTGGATTCATTATTTAATGATAGATCATTGATATAGATAAGGAAGAGGAGAGGACCTAAAACTGAGCCTTGAGGGACCCCTGAATGAATAGTGCAAGTCTGACAGCTAATACTGCCAATGCTTATTTGTTGAGACCTTTGGTTTAGATATGATCTAAACCAGTTTAAAGAAGGATTGTCGAACCTGTAACATTTCAACTTTTGCAGCAGAATTTCACGATCAACAAGATCAAAGGCTTTCTTGAAGTCAAGGAAAACAATCCTAGTCATATGCCCATTATCCATTTCCTTCAGCCAGTGATCAATTAATTTGGTAAGTTCTGTTTGGCATGAGTGGTACTTTCTAAATCCTGATTGCGCTTTATGAAATAGAGTGTATGTTTCAAAAAATTTAAAGACCTGAATGGCTACATGCTTTTCAAATAATTTTGACAATACAGGTAGAATTGATATTGGTCTGTTAATTCCCTGGATCCTTCTTTTCTCCTTTTTTAAAGATAGGTGTAACCTTTGCACATTTCAGTGTTTCTGGAAAATTACCACTCATTATACTTAAGTTTATGATATGCGTTAATGACTTTGTTATTACTGGTGCAGCAATTTTAAGAATTCATGGACTAATACCATCCATATTATTAATATCTGCATATCAAATACATCAGCTTCACTAACATTAGCTACTGAAAAATAATAATCATCAGAAATTGTACCTCTTATAAATGACAGAAGAGCATCAAGTTCAATTGGGATGTTAGTCTGGTTCTGAATACTGTTACTGGAGATGCTTATGAAGAAATTGTTGAACAGTTCCACAATGTCTTGTACAGATATTGCTATATCCTCATTTTGCTTAAGTCTTGGGGGAAAACAACTGTTCTTGTGTGGGTTCAGCTCTTTTAGATGCTTCCACAATGTCTTGGTACTCTTACTTTCATCGATAGCCTGTTTATAGTAGTTCTCTTTTGCCTTATCTATCAGGTGCTTAGTTTTATTCCTCCACTTTCTATAGCTTTTCATGTCTTTTTTCTGGTGGAAATTATCACTTAGGTGCCTAGCCTCATTGATCTCAGGGTAATCCACTTGGGTGTAATTTGGTGTTTAATCCTTTTTGTTTTAATTGGGGCATGCTTGTCTAAGGCTGCATTGAACATCTGATACCATTTTTCTAAGGCAGTGTTGACATCAGTGATATTGCAGACTGATTGGAAGGGTTTGCAAACTAAATCATTTAAGAACATTTCCTCATCAAACTGTTTAAAGTCCCTGTATTGTATTTCAATGTGTTGACCATTTTTTGATGATTTCGGAACATGTTTAGTTATACAGACTGGGTAGTGGTCACTCAGTGCGTACACTGGCACATTAATTTCACTTACATTTTCAAGTTTATTAGTACTGTATAGACATGAAAAATGATAGTAGCACTTTTTTATGTTATTCTAGTTGGGGTGTTAATTAACTGAAGTAAAGTTGTAAGGTTCAAAGTTACTTATCCATGTTAATGCTGAAGTTCTCATGTAGTCAATGTTAAAATCACCTAATATGATAGTTTCTAAATCTTCCTTTAGTAATGCTTTTTGAATTTGCACCTCAAATCTATCAATCCAATCAGCTGTGGAACTAGGTGGCCTGTAAACTGAACACAAGAGTATTGGCTTTGATTGGTCATGGGTTACTTCAATCCAGATACTCTCTACCCCAATAGTCTCTAGATCAACACGTCTGTTATAACTAATGGAACTGTCTACATAGAGAAGAATACCCCCACCCCCATGGATTCCCTGTCTTTTCTTTCAAAGTTGAACCCCTGTACATGTATTTGGAGAGCCAAATCATCAGTATCATCAGAAAGAAAGGTTTCACATAGACCAAGAATACTGACTGATCTAGTTTGTTGTAACATTAACTTAATCTCATTCAGTTTAGAGAGGATGTGTTGAATATTTAGGTTGATTACTTGCAGACCTCTTTTGAGGAGGCCAAAGACATTACAATTGTGATCAGAGGATTGATTTTCAGACAAGGTAGTATGTAATTTATTGTTTTTAGACTTGACAGATTTCTTTTCATCACCTTGATTATTTACATAAACACATGAAGAAGATAACATACAAGATCCATCTGTTGTACCATGACCACATGTGGTGGATACATGAGAATGTTCAATATGAAACTGATTTACATACCTACAAGAAGACATTGATATATTAGACACTTGAGGAGCCTCAGAGGGAGAAGTAACTTGAACAGTATCACATAGTTGTTTACATGTTAACAAGTTGCACTTTGTACACAAATCAGATAGTGCCTGAAACCTATTTACAAAATTATAATTATTACATTGAAAAGTATACACATATTCTAATGCATTTTGTTGCTGGATATGTGTTGCATAGGCCAATATAAACCACCAATGCATACATTATTTCAAACTTCTATTGCATGACTGTCATGTAATTTTGTAAGGCTACACAACTCACTGTTTTGTGTTTGGACAGTCAATCATACAGTAACTTAAAAGCTATATAGAACTTTTATGAGACTGAAATTTCGAAATGAAATTAACTATGACTGACTTGTCATTAAAGGATGTAGACAGTACTACAAAAGCAAGTTCTTCTTCATCACTATATTTATCATCTTTAATTACTGACCATGGCAGAAAACAACTGAATGGTGAGAAAATTCAATATAGGACAGTTTTCCCCCTGAACATTTGCAGATCTTGGTTTGCTTGCAGCAAATTCAATTACTTGGACTGACCTAAGTGTCAAATCTACTTTCTCTTGTAGGTGGACAAACTGCATCAAATCTTTCAGTTCACTCACCATATTATTCATTATATCTATCTGAAACTGACCACCTGTTGGACCAGTATTATATGTAATATCCATCTCTGAACTGACCAGCTATTGGTCCAGTACCTGTTAACTGTTAAAATGTGCCAAATATGACCGAATGATACCCAATATTTCATTTCAAACAAAGTTCTTTTAACAAAGTATGCATATAAAACATAAACAGTATGTTCTTTTATACTTTTTCTGCATGCGTTCAACCAAGCGAATTCACTGTAAAAAGTTCATTTGTTATGTCATTTCTTTTGATGCAGTTCCCATAACTCTACATTAAACTGTGATCTAGACCAGAAACATACAGCAGAGCAACATGAAAAACTTGTGGAAAAACGAGCTGATAAGTAAAATCACAGAAGGAAACTTAATTCTACATTCTTAAAGATGTTCTTAATTTTATCATAATTTTGATGCTGAAAACATTTTCATAGCTAAAACAGCCGAATTATAAAAATAAAATAATTACTGCTAAGAACAAATTATTAAATTTTCATTTTGAACTACATGTATTTTTCCAATATATCAATCTCTTGACTATGCTGTTCGGAAACTTCAAAACTTCATGTCGTGATGTGATGTGATTATGATTTTTAACGTAGCTTTAACAATTTTTCAGTCATATCGCTACGATGTCTGCAGTGTGGCAGTTTATAGTGATGTCTAGCACTGGGGCATCATGCCGCAGACATGTAGCATGATGTCCCACCCAGTCACATTGTCCTGACACCAGGCCGACCAGTCCTAACACTAACCTCTTAATGCTGAGCGCCAAGCGAGGCAGCTGTTAGTACCATTTTTGTAAGTCTTTGGTATGACTCGACTGGTGATCGAACCCACGACCTCCCGCATCCGAGGCGGACGCTCTAACCACTAGGCCACCGGAGCGGTTACTTCATGTCATTCATAATCATAATAATAAAGACTTTATAATAGGTAACTCAATTAGTTACAGAACTAATCTACCTTAAGGCCTTCTAGCTCTTATGTACAAAATAAACAGTACACACAACATGTGAAAAATCAGGTTTGACACTAAATCAAAATATCAAGCCTGGAACATATGCACACACATCTGTAGACACGTAAACATACATAAAATATAAACTATCCTCCTGCAAAAACATTCATCTGTGAAAATGATGCAAAAGTACAGAAAAGCAGGTGATATTTGTATTATTAGAACTGTTCAATTCTCTTAAGATTTAATCCATTTGAGACATCAATTATCAAAGAAGAAACAGTAGGAACCAACCTTATGTCACTGGGAATGTTTTTCCATACAAGTGGATGAGTATATTAAAAACTTTTTTTAAAACAATTGCTTCTTTGGCGTTGGTATAATGTAATTTTTCCTTCCAACAGACCTTAAATTTGGAGTACCATCAGCATATCTTTGGTGAAAGATATTGCTTAGATATACATGAATGGCTTTTCTGGATAATTTATACATCAATTTGGCCATTCTAAGAAATATTCTTTCATGTATTATTAAAATTTATATATTATTCATTACATCCTGGAAACTGTCAATACATTGATCTAGAATTATATGGCATGTCCTCTTTTGTAGTCTTAATAGGTTTGTTATGTTTGAATTAGAGGTATTACCCCAAATTACATTACAATAGTCCAGATATGACTGAATATAACTTTTATAAAAGATGACCCTGTACTGAAGAGGAATGTATGTTTTAATTTTCCTCAGTAGCCAAAGATAAGAATTAACCTTTTCTGAAACATGTTTAATGTGAATAGACCAAGTAAGATTGTTATCTACGAATACACCAAGAATTTTATCCTGAGAGGTCATATTATGGCTCACATCAATTGTCAAATAGAACCTGGAGTTTGTCACTATCCAGCTTGTTTGCTTGTTTTTGTTGGGTTGTAGCTAGTAGGGCTTTTGTTTTTTCTGTACTTACGATCATACTGTTTTCCTTGCACCATACTTTAAGTCTGTTTAGAGCATCTTGTAAATTATTTTCAAGTACAGTTTTGGTTTTATCAATCACACAAAGTGTACTATCAGTGGTGTCACTAGGGGGGTGCGGACCGCACCGGGTGACACCATCAGAGGGCGTTACACCACAATGACTGTCTATAAAATTTTTGAATTTTCGTGCAGGAAGGAGGTCCATGGGGGTGACACAATGAGTTACCGCACATGGCGGTCTATAAAATGTTTGAATTTTTGTGCAGGAAGAAGGTCCATGGGGGTGGCACTATGAGTTACCGCACTGGGTGACACCAACCCTAGTGATGCCACTGTAGTATCATCTGCATAAAGATCAGTGGAATAAATCGAAGTTCCTATCTTAGCAGGTAAGACTTTGATAAATAGAATGAATAACAGAGGTCTGAGGATAGAGCCCTGTGGTACTCCATAAGTCATACTTTTACTGTTAGAAAGTTGACCATTTAAAGATACTTTTTGCACTCTATCAATTAAGTAAGAAGTAAACCAGATTATGGAGTTTTCATTGCATTGATAGATCTTTAGTTTTTCAAGCAAAATTTCATAGTCTACAAGATCAAAAGCTTTATGAAAATCAACCATAACGGTGCCTACCATTTCTCCTTTATCTAATGCTTTCAGCCATATATCAATTAAAGAGATAAATGCAGTTTAACATGAGTGATTCTGTCGAAAGCCAGACTGATTATAATGAATAAAACCATAAGTGCTCAAATAGTTGAGAAAAGAATCATGTACATGTTTTTCTAGTAATTTGGAGAGACAAGGAATGATAGAGATGGGTCTGTAGTTATTTACATCATCTTTTGTTCCAACTTCATACAGTGGTGTTACCTTGGCAGTTTTCCATGTATGTGGAAATTTATTAAACCTAATACTTTCATTGCAAATGAAAGCTATACTCTCTACTATTGCAGGTGCAACTACCTTTAGTAGTCTTGGTCCAATCACATCAAGTCCTGTAGCTTTACAATCATCCACCTTTTGAATATACTTCAACATAAACTCAGGACTTTCAAACTTTATATTATTTAGCATTTTTTTTAGCACAAAACTTTTTGAGTTCCAGATGATCAGATCAAGTTCCAGGTTCTTTAAGTTTTTCAGCAATTTGAACGAAAATGTCATTAAAAATATCTGAGAGGTCAGTTGGATTATTGGTATAGATGCCCTCATGACTGAGGGATAAAATTTCAGTTTTACTCTTACATTTCCCTGCACCAAACTCTGTAAAAACTCTCCAGATAGCTTTTGGGTTATTTCTGTTTTCATCCAGCACTTTTTTGTTGTGTGCTTGTTTGGCCTGATGTACCATTTTATTAACTTTATTCCTCCAAATTCTATATTCAGCCTGATTTCCTACAGATTTTAGTTCGTCTCTTTGCTTTATTGTGTCTAAAATTTCTGTAGATCCAGCCTGACTGGTGGTCTTTCTTTATCCTGTGTTTTAAAAGGGGCATCTTTGTTTACTGTTTTTATGAAAACATGCATCCAAGTATCTAAAACATCATCAATATGGTCAAAGATTTGGACTGTATTCCATGGAATCTGTTTCAGACCTTCCAGGAATTTAACATTATCAAAGTTTTGAAAAGATCTATAAGTAATGGATTTATGAATATAATTTTTTTTAATTTGCCACTGACTTTACATTGATAAAAATTGCAAAGCGGTCACTTAAACCAATCTACGAGACCATTACTTCCAGAATATTTTCTTTTGTACTGGTATAAATATGGCCTATAAGTGTTTTAGAGGTAGATGTTATTCTGGTGGGTTCATTTACTAGTTGCTCCATACCTAACGAAGCAATAAAAAATCCATCCAATTCACTTTTATTTGATCATTGAGAAGGTCTCTGTTTATATTGCCTAGACTGTAAAATTCTTTCCTTAATTTGAATTTTTATCTATTTGAAGTTCAAAGTATTCATGTCAATCAGTATGTGATGATGGGGGTCTGTACACAAAGCCAGTTTTTAAGTACGGCTTAGCTTTTGCTGGAGTGATCTGTAGCCAAATGGATTCTATTTCCTATATTTCTAGGTCTTCCCTTATCTTAGCAACAGGACCAGTTCTAACATACCCAAGGAGCGTATCTCTTCCTGCTTTCTTATCCCTAGGATAAGGTTTGTCATAGCTATTGATAGACAAGGAATTTTCACCCTGATTTTCTGTCAACATTGTTTCAGAGAATCCAAATAAATGTATATTATTATTTGGAGAGGTTAGCAGTAACTTCACTAGATCCATCTTTCCACATATACCCCGAATATTTAATTGACCTATGTGTAAACCCTTACTAAAAACTCCTAAATTCACGAGACTAACATCAGCGCTATTAGAGGCACTCAAGGAGACATCAACATTATTAAATCTATTGTTATGTATCGGCTAGTTCAAAAGTAACAAAAGAAAAGAGTGAAGACAACAAGCTTTGTAAGTTTTAACAAAAATAATTTATTTTCCTAGAAAACACGGTGAAAAGGTGAAAATATGAAATAGGACTTACGGTTTGTGAAGAAAATCCAAACATTTACCCTAGTACTGAAAAAAATACAAGTCCTATTACTAAATAATTTTAGCTGAATCCAGGTTCGAATCTTGATGATGTTCCAAGATGGAGGACGATGACGTCAGATGAAGTCTTTACACAAATGTCCAGAATTTCACGTTGAACCACAATTTGTACTGTACTGTTCCAATTTAGAATGAATTTTCACTGAATGTCTTTGTCCTAAACCACTTGTGTAGTTCTCCCGGGAAAAATAAATTATTATTTAAAAAGAAGATGAACTCCTATAGCTGTCATCTATAACAATACACATCTCGAGCTCTACAGATGTAAAGAAAAATAAACTCTTTCCAGCACAAGAAAAATAATACCTTCTTCTCAAGGTATAAGAACGACTCTGACTATTTCACAGGGATCTAAGTGTTTAAAAACTGACCAAAAACGTCATTTCATACACACGCACAAAGAAAGTGTGGTTGTTTCGCAATAAACAATCGCAGTACACGATGTAAACACGTATAATTAGAAATGACCTCGGCCACAACCAATCATTTACGCTGATTATTTATCCAGTCGGCAATCTAAAATAATATTTATGCAAGCCGAGAGTCATATTTACATTCTAAATAACACGATGTTTCTTTCAAAAATATCAGATCCCGTGAACATAATCATTATCATAATAAAATATAATAATACAAAAATGAAATAAAAAGGATTCAAATTTTAACACACAAGTAATTAAACTAAATGGTCGTAACACTCTTCCCCATACAGAAAAAAGAAAGATTTATATAATAAAGCTTTCTTTTTTACCAGATGTAAACTATACATGAGGTAAAAAAAATTACATAAGAAGAACTCTTATGAATTATACAAAGGTGTATATGAAAATAATATTTCTATACACGGGAAAGTGCATCTGCAATTAAATTGTCTTTTCCTTTGATGTGCCTGATGTCAAGATTGTATTCTTGCAAAAATAAACTCCACCTTCATAGTCTTTAATTTTTATTTTTCATCCTGTTGATGAAATTAAGGGGGTTGTGGTCACTAAACACAACAACCGGAGAAGGAGCTGAGCTGATGTAAACTTCAAAATGCTGTAATGCCAGAATTAAAGCCAAGCATTCCTTCTCGATTGTTGAGTAGTTTCTTTGGTGCTTATTTAATTTCTTAGAGTATTAACACACTGGATGTTCTACACCATTTCTATCATCTTGAATCAAAACTGCTCCAACCCCAACATCACTTGCATCCACAGATAGTTTGAATGGTTGACTGAAATCTGGAGCTGTTAGAACTGGTGCACTTCTAAGTATGGCCTTCAACCTATCAAAAGCCTCTTGACATTTTTCAGTCCAAAGAAACTTGTTTTTCTTTCTCAACAAGTTTGTCAGAGGTTCAACAATATTAGAAAAATTTGAACAAAATTTGCAATAGTACCCAGCCATACCAAAAAATCGCACCAGCTGCTTTTTACTGGCACAGGAAATTCAGAGATATCCTTGACCTTAGCATCTATAGGTTTAACTTGACCATGTCCCACAACATGTCCTAGAAAAGTAACACAAGCACGGCAAAACTCACTTTTAGATAAATTAATAGTCAAATTTGCATCAGTGAGTCTGTCAAAGAATTTCCGAATTCTGGCTAGATGTTCTTTCCAGGTGTCAATGTAGATGATGATAATATAAGCATCACAATTGTCTAGACCAGAGGTAATCATATTCATAAGGCATTGAAACGTACTTGGAGAACCCTTCATCCCAAATGGCATTACTTTATATTGGTAGAGTCCATCTGGAGTCACAAATGCCGAAATTTCTTTTGCCCTTTCCGTTAGTGGAATTTGCCAAAATCCTTTCAGAAGGTTGAATTTGGTGACGTATTTGGCATTTCCAATTTTGTCGATACAGTCATCGATTCTTGGTAATGGAAATGAATCTGTTTTTGTCACACTGTTCACCTTCCAATAATCAGTATACATTCGGAAAGTTCTATCCGGTTTTGGAACAAGCATACACAGTGAATTCCAATCACTCTTACTGGGCTCTATAAAATCATTCAACAGCAAATTCTGAATCTCCTTTTTCAAGTATTCCTGCTTGAGAGGGTTCATCCTGTATGGGTGTTGTTTCATGGGTTTTGAATCTACAATTTCAACGTCATGAAAAATTTTGTTTGTCCTTGTAGGTACGTCTGGAAACAAGTGCTCATATTCAGACAATAATTGTTTAAGTTCACCTTTTCCTTGCTGTTGTAAATGAGAAAGTTTCTGGTCTAGATTTTCCATAATTTCTGAATTCCGAAGATTTGTTGTTCCAAGATCAGTAGAATCCGACTGAATTCCTTCACTCAAATCCTCAGTTGGTGGGACAGGTACAACTAAATTAATTGCATAATTTACTTGCCTATCTCTTTGAATATAATAGTACTCCATTAATTTACTTAGATCAGAGTACTATAATTATAATTTAACTCATTCATTTTCTTCTTTACTTTGTAAGGGCCATAAAATCTTCTTTGAAGAAAATTCTGAAGAATGAGCAATAGAGAATGGACTCCATTACAAAACTCAAAAATTCTCTCAAGTAAAGTTTGGTGAAACCCTAGTTTCACTTTTGACTTGAACAGCTGAATGCCAACTTCAAGCATTACAAGCTGGAAAATTCCAGACTTGAAATTTGACCTCTAACCTGATTGGACAGATTTGGGAAGGCCAAATTGAGGCCAAATTGAGTAAAAATATTTATCAAAGCTTTTACTATGTTTTTGGTTTTAATATTCCTCAAAGGAATTGCCTCTGGGAATCTTGTTGACGCACACATAATGGTCAACAAATATTGGTTACCTGACTTGGTCTTTGGTAAGGGACCAACACAATCTACCATAATTCTACTAAATGCTTCGTCAAATGCAGGAATAGGTTGTAGATGAGACTTAGGTATCTTTTGATTGGGTTTTCCTACCATTTGACAAATATGACAAGATCTACAGAACTTACAAACATCGCTTTTGATTTTTGGCCAATAAAAGTGAGTCAAGATCTTGTGATAAGTTTTATTTATCTCTAAATGACCAGCCAGAGGAGTTTCATGGGCCAAACTAAGTATTTCCTGTCTGTAAGGTTTCGGAATCACAATCTGATATTTCACTGACCATTCGTCACTAGCAGGTACCTCGGGAGGTCTCCATTTTTTCATAAGAACTCCATTTTTAAGGTAGTAACAGACAGGTACTTCAGTGGGTTCAGTTTCAATAATGGTCCTCTGAAACAAACAGGAGATCTCGGGATCTTTCTCCTGTTTGACGACAAGTGATTGTCGTTTGTCACCCTGATTAGAAAAAAGAGAATGAGTATTCAAAAGAGGATCACTGTGATCAATACCTTTTGATTGATCCAAATTAGAAGTGAAAGTGACCTCATCAAAAGCCTGACTAATACATGTGTCAGCTAAAGGAATACATTCCTTATCAAAATCATTCTCAAGAGCTTTCTTTGCCATAGCTCTGGTAACTGTACAAGCTGGATATAAATCAGGGAATTCTTTTTCAATAGGATCAACTTTCTGATCCAAAGAAGGCTTGTCAGTTACAAGTGGATTAACCACAACCTTGTCTCCAGCTAGGTTGTTGCCTAGCAACAAATGAATGCCCTCAATGGGTAAATTAGCCACTATTCCTACTGTCACAGATCCTGATGACAAATTTACAGAATGGAGAGGAACATTAACAAAGCCGCACTCTACTCCCTGAATGAGAACACTCTCATTAGAACAGGACTTCTCAGAAGAAGGCAAAATACCTGACACTAAAAGACTCTGAGAAGCTCCTGTATCCCTTAAAATTTTAATAGGGATAGGATTGGCCAAATCACCCAAGAGTGATATAGAACCCTTCAACAAGAATGGTTCAAAATTCTCCATAATAAAATCAGACGGGGGTTTCTGAGACCCAACAAATGCATTGTTTTCAATACATGACCGTGACCTTGACCTCTTGGAAATAAGAGCATTTGGGATAGGTCTATCTTGATTCTGATGCCTATATTTCAATTTGAAGCAATCAGAAATGACGTGTCCTTTTTTCTTGCAATAGGTACTTGTAGGAATAGACAAGGATTTTGAATCAAGTCTGTCAGAAGCTTGATTTTTAGAAGTTGTGCCAGATTGAGTTTTAGGAGGAGTTGTATTTGGCTGAAATACCTTTCTATCAGTAGACTGTTGAGTGAAAGATATGCTTACCCCCGGAACTTTATGAGTTAAGGAATACTTATCAGCAGCAAAAGCAGCATTTTCCAAGGTTTTGACCTCATGATCTTCAAGATAAGTTTTGACATCACTAGAAACACAGTTCTTGAACTCTTCAAGTAATATCAGTTGTTCAAGTTTTTCACAATCATGTTCAATTTTCTCAGCTAAGCACCATCTTTTGAACAACTGTTCTTTTTCTCTAGCAAATTCAACATAAGTGTGTCTAGTTTCTTTATTATAGTTTATGAATTTCTGCCAATAAGCCTCAGGGACTAACTCGTAACCCTTCAAAATGCATTCCTTAACCAAATCATAGTCAGAACTTTGATGTACTGACAAGGATATATAGATATCTCGGGCCTTGCCATAAAGTACACTTTGCAATAACTGAGTCCAATACTCCCTTGGCCATTTCAAATTTTCAGCAACTTTTTCAAAATGAATAAAATATTTATCTACTTCCTTTTCACTAAAAGGGGGTACTAACTTGATATTTCCTACAATGTCAAACTTTGAATTTGTACAAGAAGTGGAATCGTGCTTTTCACTTGCCAGTTCTAATTCTTTCATTTTAATTTGAAATTCCTTTTCATCATCCTCCTTTTGCATCTATTCTTTTTGAAACTCCAATTGTATTTTTTCTTTCTGTAACTCCATTTGCTTATCTTTCTCCCTCTCTTCAAATTGTAATTGTTTATCTTTCTCCCTTTCCTATCTCTCTTTCTCCTTCTCTTCAAATTGTAATTTCATTTGTTCTTTTTGTAATTCCATTTCCATTTGTTTATCTTTCTCTCTTTCCTCTTTCTGATGCTCGAGCTTCCTCAACTCTGCTTCCATCTTGTATTTCATTTTTAGTTCCATTACCTTAATGTCAGTATCTGTCATAGACTTACTGACTGATGCCAAAACACTTTTGTCAAAAATATTCTTCCCTACCAAACACTGAATCAAAATATTTTAATTTCTTGTTTTGTCAAGGAAGCTTTTGCTTCAGAAAGTTCATACTTTCTGGCAAGTTCAGGCAACTCATCCTTCTTCAGACTATCCAACTGCTCCTGAGTTGGATTAGAAAGAAATCTTTCCACTTTTGATGACATTGTGAATGAAAGCCTGATGTTTTCACTAAAGATTTCAAACAAAATATAAAATAGTACTTGGGATTTGAAAACTAGAGAATTTAAATTTCAAAAAACAATTTTCTGAAATATTTTAGCCAAATTCAAATATCCCAAGGACGAGCTTCCCAATTTTCTTTTTGTTACATATCAGCTCGTTCAAAAGTAACAAAAGAAAAGAATGAAGACAACAAGCTTTGTAAGTTTTAACAAAAATAACTTATTTCCCTAGAAAACACGGTGAAAAGGTGAAAATATGAAATAGGACTTACGGTTTGTGAAGAAAATCCAAACATTTATCCTAGCGCTGAAAAAATACAAGTCCTATTACTAAATAATTTTAGCTGAATCCAGGTTCAAATCTTGATGACGTTCCAAGATGGAGGACGATGACGTCAGATGAAGTCTTTACACAAATGTCCAGAATTTCACGTTGAACCACAATTTGTACTGTACTGTTCCAATTTAGAATGAATTTTCACTGAATGTCTTTGCCCTAAACCACTTGTGTAGTTCTCCCGGGAAAAGTAAATTATTATTTAAAAAGAAGATGAACTCCTATAGCTGTCATCTATAACAATACACATCTCGAGCTCTACAGATGTAAAGAAAAATAAACTCTTTCCAGCACAAGAAAATAATACCTTCTCCTCAAGGTATAAGAACGACTCTGACAATTTCACAGGAATCTAAGTGTTTAAAAACCGACCTAAAATGTCATTTCATGCACACGCACGAAGAACGTGTGGTTATTTCGCAATAAACAATCGCAGTACACGATGTAAACACGTATAATTAGAAATGACCTCGGCCACAACCAATCATTTACGCAGATTATTTATCCAGTTGGCAATCTAAAATAATATTTACGCAAGCTGAGTCATATTTACGTTCTAAATAAACACTATGTTTCTTTCAAAAATATCAGATCCCGTGAACATAATCATCATCATAATAAAATATAATAATACAAAAATGAAATAAAAAGAATTCAAATTTTAACACACAAGTAATTAAACTACATGGTTGTAACACTATGTTCACCATAATCATTGCTACAATTGACATTACTGTATACAATAGTTTTTCTACAACAGCATTTTCTACTTTTATAATCATTGTCAGTATAGCTCATTTCTCCTGAGGTACAAGTATTCTGGGACAAAAAACCCATGAAGTTACTGAGGAAAGATTTGATTTTTGATTGTTACAAATATCTTCAAAATATGTAATGACATATCAATGTGAAACTTTATACAGCTGTGCATTATTATAGAAGAGTTACTGATGCAGGTTTCCACTGACAATCACAATGCCGTTATATACTCAGTAGCTGACTGGATGCCTGTTATGGTGGAAAGCTGATTCATACTTCCTAGGAATCTGTGACAGTACACCACTCCCTTGATAATTCGCACATGGATAACTCGCAAAAACAATTATAATGAAGTGTCAGGCATGGATCCCATTTTTTAAACTAGAAAATACCCCCAAAATTGACTCCTATCTGTTAAGTATGAAGAAAATCATGATCAAAATTGTTAAATGAAGCCTTGGTAAATCACTTGTTTTATCATAAAAAATGGTGGATAGTACCCAAAAATTTGTTTAATCAACTTCATGAATTTCCTAACTTTTAATAAAAAGTCACATATTTTGTTTTAAAAAAAATGAAACCACATTCTTAGTACACTGTAGATGAAAATATTTAATGAAATTTCGATCAATGAAAATGTCACTAAAGCCTACTTGTGGCAGCACTTAAATAAATACCGATTAGATGTTTTGTCAAGTGAAAGTCATGAATTAGTTCTATCTTTTAATTCAGTTTCAGTCTAATCTTGAAAAATGCAATTAGGATCATTATCAATAGAAGTAAACATATTGATCTTGGTCTGAGTCAAGGACATTGTGTTTACCATATTTTCTATTATAATTTTCGTAACAAACATAATTATAACCAAGAATTTTCTAGAAATGAACTTTTGGCCCTCAACTGCATTATTCTTTTGTGTCTTATTTTTTTATATTATGAATATCTATATTTTTTGTAACTTGTGGAACATGACTTTATATAATTTTTATCATTTTTATTCATGGCTGTAAATTGCACAGAATATCTTTGGTTAAATTTTGCCTGTTTGACTTGAGTATCTTAAGAGTTTAGTATTACATAGGATCTATAAACAGATGCTTATATATGAAAATTAATAATAATAATCTTAATAATAAGACTTAATAGCACCCATGGCTTAATTTCTCATTGGCTGATAAGGTTTCTATGTTTCTGGAAGAATTCAGTAGCTTCTCACTGGTTGGGCTAGGTCACATGAATATGAAAGTTTGATGCAAAATGAGCAGTGTGGACCATCATGTGGGGTCCATTGTGAAATATAGTCGCAACAGATTGTGTATATAATGAGAACTGAGCAATCAATTTCATTCTTATGTTGGAGTCATTCACATTTCTTGTGTTCCTGTAGTAAGTCTGCAGATGTGTTTTATGTTGTACTTATATATTATTTGAGATGAAAAACATTTGTTTGGACTATTCAGTGGAAACAGAAAGTGCTCATTATTTGGACTTAAATATTGTTCTGGAACTGTTATAAATTATTCAAGGGAATTCTGGACAATGCCATCCTGACAATGTCCTGATTCTTGGAGGGCCAGTACATTTCTGGTTTTGACATTTATAAGGAACTTTTCATTTATTTACAACTTTCATAGATCTTTATAAGGATTAGTTTGGATTCACTTCATAATACTGTAAGTTCCTCTCACATCTTCATTTATAACTTTATTAATTAAATTGTTTGTTAAACTGTACAAAAACTTGTTGGTTTTGCTTGTTTCTGTTACTTAGTTTGTGACCATAGAGTCATAACAGAAATTGGGGGGGTGGGGTGTTCAGGGTACAAATTTAGAAATATTTCAGAGAAATTGAAATTGTTTTAAAATTTAAATTTATTTTATTTTGGACACTTTTCTATCCCTGCTCATTTGATTTACATAGTGAAAACAAACAAGCTTTCAAAATGTCAACAAATATGGAGAACTTTATTTTAAATCCTAGCCTGAAACAGCTTAAGTCCTTGAAAAAGGACAAATTGTTTCAACTTGCCAGACAATATGATCTTTCAGAGGCAAAGACATCTTTATTAAAACAAGAAATAAAAGACATCTTGTTTCAATATTTGGTAGAAAAAGAATATTTTGGATACAAGTGCTTTTGGTTTCATTAGTAAGTCTGAATGTGGCTCTAACCTGGAAGTTATGGAATTAAAATTAAAGTACATGATGTCCAGAAAGCTTCAGCTTGAAAAAGAAAAACAAGAGACAAATAATTAAAAAAGAAGACCAAGAGATGGAGATGAAATTACAAATACAAATGTAGGAAAATGAGAGGGAGAGACAAATTCAGAAAGGAGAAAGAGAGATGCTGATCAAATTGCAAAAAGAAGTGATGCAAATGAAATTTCAAATACAAAAAGAAGAGTGATGCTGAGGAAACAGCAAAGTAAAAAAGAAGAGAGAGAGATGGAAATACAATTAAAATTAAAAGAATTAGAACTGGCAAGACTTAACTACACAGCTCATAAAAATTCAGTTTTTGATGTTACAAAAAATATTAGATTAGTTGTTGTTGTTGTTGTGGGGTTTAATGCCATTCTTCGGCACATGATAGGCTATACATGGTGGCCAGTATTAATGGTGGAGGAAGAACCCGGGAAAACTCCAGAAAGAACCACCGACCCACGAGAAGCTACTGGCAAGCTTTCTTTCATACCCTCATTGGTTGAATCCGAGACTTGAATCCATGCAGACAGAGGCGAGATGGCAGTGATCCATAACGGACAGCACTTTAGACCACTCGGCCACTTGGAGCCCCTATTAGATTAGTACCCCCTTTTAACGAAAAAGGTGTAGATCATCAGTATTTTTCGTATTCTGACAAAATAGCTGAGAATTTAAAATGGCCAAGACTGAAGAGAGCACTGGACTTTATTATTACAGAGTGTACTTATTGGCAAACTCTTTAAGTTTATTATTACAGAGTGTACTTATTGGCAAAGCTCTTTAAGTTTATACCCACTGTCAGCTGAAGCAAGTGCTGATTATGTGTCAAGGAATGTGACTTAAAGGGTTATGAGTTGGTACAGAGGCATATCAACTTAAGTTTCTGAATTGCAAAAAAGAAAATACACAAATCCACATCAAATTTGTGAGGGAAAAAGAACAACTATTTGATGGGTGGTATGCATCTAAAAATATTGATAAAGATTATAACAAACTTAGACAACAACAAACTTAGACAACTCATATTAGTTGAAGAGTTCAAGAACTGTGTCCACAGTGATGTCAAAATTTACCTTGATGAACACGATAGACACTTCAAAAAATGTTGCTCATACAGCTGATGAATATTCCTTGTGCACAAAGTTTCATTTGTCAATAAGTTTTCCTCTCAGCACATCATTGTTAGTAAAAAACCAAATCAGTCTCAAGCAAGTACTTACAAATTTCAGTCTGGTACAACTAATAAGATTCCAATGTCTGAAATGAATTATCAGAAATCCTTATCTCTTCCTATGTGCACTTTTTGCAAGAAAATGGGGCATGTTATTTCTGACTGCTTTAAGTTAAAAAATAAGCAACAAAATAAAGACAGCAGTTCCAAATACTCTTGTTTCTCATAGGTCAAGGTCATGGTCATGCATTGGAAACAATACATTTGTGGGCTCTTAAGACTGAAACTATAGTCAAAGCCTTAATAAAGATCTTTACACTTTCTGGCCTTCCTAAGTCCATCCAATCTGATCAAGGTTCTAATTTTATGTCAGGGATCTTCCAACAAGTTATGTATGACTTAGATATTCAACAGTTCAAGTCCTCTGCGTATCATCCTGAAAGCCAGGGGGCCTTGAAAAGATTTTATCAGACTTCAAAGAATATGATAAGGTCAGGTTGCTTTGATACCAGAAAAGATAGGGACGAAGGTGTTCACTTATTTGTGTTTGCTGTTAGGGAGTCGGTTCAAGAGTCTTGACAGATGTGCTCAAACTATAGAAAAGTGAAAGTGTCACCAAAAACAGACTCATTTTCAATATCCAGAATTGATAACTGTATTGACAGAACTGGAAATGCAAAAATATGTCACTAAGTTTTACCTGCTAAACAGATTCTGGCAGATTCCACTTATGGAGAAAGCAAAAGAAATTTCAGCTTTTACAACTCTGGATGGACTCTATCAATACAAAGTGATGTCGTTTGGTATGAAAAATTCTCCCTCTATATTCCAGCACTTAATGAACATGGTAACATCTGGTATAAATGGCTGTGATGCATACATTGATGATGTCATCATTTACATGTGTTCAACCTTTTTAAAGTTTCTTGATTTAGCTGACTAGTCCAGCACCATATACTATGGTAAAACAAAATTAAAGTTTGATTTGTTTCCAGTTATATTAATCTTGAGTCCTGTGACAGTGAAAACAAAGAGCATTTAAGATTACTGGACATTTTATTCAGATCAGTAAAGAAAGGAAACTGCATTCTTTAAAAAATAAAACTATTTTTTTTTATTTATTAAAGCTAATAGTTTATATATATATATATATATATATATATATATATATATATATATATATATATATATAATCAGGGGTCATGCTACCAGGCGAAGTGGGCGAAAAAGTCGCCTGAGAAATGTAAACTTCGCCTTCTTCTGTTAGAAAAGCGAAAACGACTTCGCCCTCTGATTTTTCGGATGTGAAATAGCTGTAGATTATGACTTTTGAGACGCCCCCTTGCTGCAGACAGTTCTGGCACTGTTGTAACTCATGGAGAAATGTATTTACATGGTGTTGATACCAATCAGCTTACGGCGACAAAGAAATTCTTGCACATTCACATGCAAGTTTTAATAGCTAACTGACCATTAACCCTTTCCGGAGCAAGGTATCACTGCTTGATTTCATGAAGTTGGGAATACTGTGCTATGATGAAAATATACAAATTCTGTTTCAAAATTTAAACATCAATATGAAAATAGTAATTTGCTTTTAAAAAATATGATCAGTGAAGAGCGTTTTCTAATTTATTTATTTCTTTTTATCAATGGAGATTTTAACGGCCGTATTTTCGTATTTTCTGTATAAAATCAGTTTGAAACCATAAATGAACTTGTAATCGCGGACATTGCTGCGTATATGATATACCACTTCATTAAACTGTCTGTATTCATAAATAATTGGGCAAATAGATTCAGGAAAATAAGTAATATAATGAAAACAAAGTTTAAGTATTATGTGATAGGAGATTTGGCCTAAAGATTTAATAATGTGGGTCAGAAACATGTGACAATCTCTGTTGTGGAATTCGAAACAATGCTGCAACGTCAAGGTTGTTTTCTGATATACCGTAATTAATTTTCGTGAAAATCCGAAAAATATATATATAGTAATGAAAGCAAATACTATTTAACCAATGCATATCGTTATTACCAGTAGGTAGACAAATAATACAACCATAAATATGCAGTCCTATTAATGATTTTTTGTAGCAAGAATGTGAGTAGTTATTCTAAGAACAGCCCTCTTTCTAAAAATAGATGCACTCACATTGTGCAATATGTGTTCTTGGATGTTTCGGTTGGGGGAAAAAGGGTCCAGTTTAGTTATATATCGGCTTTAGTGCTTCAGTGTGTTGTACTTAATGTTTTATCGGGAACAATGAAATCAGGACGAAGAGTATGGTTTGAAGTCACTTGTGCATTTATTCCTATGTACATGTATTAGGGGTTGTTTCAAAGAATGCTAGAAATCTTTTTGACTGTAATTTTACACAAAACTTGTAGAAAATAAAATAATCATGTGGTAGTTCATTAAGCATTTTTACCAACTAGCAATTACAAGACTCTAATCTTGTTACTGCCATCAGTTAAAATTAATTACAATGTATAGCTTCTGATGTGCTTTTAAAGTCATATGGCCAAAACACACTGTATTTACCTCAATCCAAACACACATATACTACAAGTATGAATAGAATGGGTATGAATATAATAATTTATATACACGTACAAAATGTGTTGATAATAAACATATAACACATATTTTTCAACTTGAAAATAAGGCATTGCTTAAAACTGTTAAAAGCATACTGAGAAATAGAGCACATAATTAAAATAAGATAATGCAGCTATCTATCTATCCATATATATATATATATATATATATATATATATATATATATATATATATCGTGTTTCTTGCTTTGGTCTCACTTCTCCCTGTTTAGCTTCCACTTCTCCCTGTTTAGCCACCACTTCTCCCTGTTCTGGCCAAAAGGAGAAGTCACTTCTCCCTAAAATTTAAGTCTAGCTTGACCCCTGTGTATATATATATATATATATATATATATATATATATATATATATATATATATATATATATATAAAATTATGCTTTTGTATTGAATCTGATGTTCCTCACAACAGCTCTGCAACTCAGATGTGTTTAAATGTATGTTGGACCTGGCTCCTTCAGTGGGTGACAAGTCTTGGACCTGCCACAAATGAACACTATTTTCAAGCCCTGATATAAACATCTGCACATGTAAAACACATAAATCAGGCAATATTTTAAAAACTGTATTTGTTCGAATGAGATATATGTTTATATAAAAACTACAAAAATAGTCAAGAAATTGATGTATGTACCATTTGAATATGACATTAAGGGAACAGTCCTGTTACAGCAGCTAGGATTTGTGGGCAAATGTCAGTTATTTTTGTGTTAAAATTCTGTTAAAAACATTTACTACGGTAAAAAGAGGAAAAGACTGTACGAGTATTTAAACAGTTATGAACATGTTTTCTCAGGCTGTATTTTTAAA